>CADDIJ020001867.1:0-20295 GCA_902809745.2 Tetradesmus lagerheimii | reverse complement strand
AACATTTTTTTCTACCTGCCCCCCCCCCCCCCGGGTGCTGTAGGCTGCACGAGGTGATGGATGCGAAGGACATCACGCGCCGCTACCACCCACACGTGAAGGGCTGGAGCGAGGTGCAGCCCCACGTGGCACCCTTCTTCGGCTACGTTGCAGCAGAGAAGGTAAGATACAACCACAGCTGCTATAGATACCTAGTTCATATTGTTTGGTTTGAAGCTCTTTTTGCCGCTACTAGCCCCACGTGGCGCCCTTCTTCGGTTGCGTGGCAGCAGAGAAGGTGAGATGCTGTTGAGTTTGACGCCACCTGATGTTTATATTGCATCTTTTTGAGCGGCCTGTTTGCCTGGGTCTAAGTGCCTCAGCAGTGGCGCCACCGCCACTGGGGCCAAAAACGCGCATGCACTTCTCTTGTAGGCAGCGAGAGCGTATGCAACCACTCTGTGGATCTGGGCGCAGCCTGATGCTGATTACGATGGTTGCTGCTGTAGGTGCTGGCTCCCATGCGGAGGCAGGAGACCATCCGAGAGTGAGGTGCTACTGCGGCAGCAATTTTGACTGTGAGGACAGCAGGACTACTGCATGGCGGCAGCGACAGCAGCAGCAAGAGACCATCAGGGAGTGAGGTGCTGCTGCTGCAGCAATGCCAACTGCTGCTGCGCTGTCAGCTGCGAGGACAGCAGTACTACTGCATGGCGGCAGCGACAGCAGCAGCAGCGGCAGGGGTGACCATCAGGGAGTGAGGTGCTGCTGCAGCAGCAATGCCAACTGCTGCTGCTGCAGCACTGCCAGCTGTGAGGACAGCAGGACTACTGCATCGCAGCAGCAGAAGGTCGTCAGGCGATGGCTGGTGTGTTGGGTGTTTTCAAGTGCGCAAAACCAACATTTCTTCGCAGTTGTTGTATGGTAGCTGCAAGGTGCAGCGCGTGGTGTGGTTGGGGTTGGGTTTGAATGGTGGTTGATGTTATAAAAGGTGGCGGCAGCTCGCAAGCACAGTGGTGTACAGAGGGGTGGGTTCGTGCAACTTTTGTGGTAGAAGTTTGGCTACTTTGCATAGCTTGTTTGTTGCTTGCGCATGTGCTTGAAGTGTGCTTGTTTTGGACATGTTGTGCATGGGCTTGATGGGGGCATTTGCATGTCATACGCACAGAGGCATGGAACCTGGTGCGTCATAAAGGCTCTAAGATTATGTAAAGGAGAACCCTTGATCTGGCAATTTGATTATGATGATGATGTAAAGGAGAACCCTAGACAGGTGGATGCATATGGCGGAGGGACTCAGCTGGTTATGTTGCAGATGTCAATCATCGTAGCCGTCAGTCAATAGTACTGTTAGAGATCAGTCAACAACCCTGGCCCTTGTGTGCCTGAAGAGCAATGCATCCTCTGAATAAGATGTGTGGTGGCAGCATGCACTTACCATGCCTACCCGCATCTGTCAGTCACTGAGCTGGAGTCCTTTTACTCTATTTTGTCTAAGATATGCACATACAGCATACGATTGGGTTGCAGTTTGTGTGCTTTATGTTACAATGTGGCATATGCCTGCATGCGGGCAGTGCGCACGCACAAGCGCATAGGTATTGATAACAATGTGCCTGACCCTGCTTGCAAGCATTGAGTTGGGATTTGCATGTGGAGTTCGGGCTGTATGTGCCATGCCCTAGCAGATGAGCAGATGGCTGTACAGTTGGAAGTTGGTTGCTGTCTGTCATGTCAAAACTTTGTAGCACTCTAGCTGAAAAAGCATGCAGAGACACCCTACCCCTGCATGCAAGCAGTAAAGGCTGCGCACGCATGCAAGGATGCTCATGTGCATCTGCCGTGCAGCTGCATCCGATGCAGTGCTGCTAACCTGCCAGGTTCCTGCTAGCTTCACATGAAGGCCTAGTATGCCTAGTCAACTTTGCGCAACCACTGTTGGTTGAGCGATG
Source organism: Tetradesmus lagerheimii (assembly GCA_902809745.2). Lineage (NCBI taxonomy): Eukaryota > Viridiplantae > Chlorophyta > Chlorophyceae > Sphaeropleales > Scenedesmaceae > Tetradesmus > Tetradesmus lagerheimii. The sequence continues at coordinate 18,364 of CADDIJ020001867.1, read as the reverse complement.
TGGACAGTGTCCGTCCGAATTGCCAACCAGTGGCCACCATGGTTTCGCCAAGTTGAGTAGGCCTACTAGGGTTCTCATGATGAAGCTTGTCAGTGTATGCGCATTGTGGACAGCGTGCATGCATGCATCATATGATGCTGTTGTAACAGCGTTGCTCTCGGAGCTTGCAACTTGCACACGGTGTGGAGCTTGCAACTTGCACACGGTGTGGTTGTTGGTTTTGAAGCCACATGCTAGTAGTCTGTGCTGCTGCCAGCCGCAGCGTAGAACAGGCTGTGCATGAGCTGCTACAGCCGGGGGTGCTACCCCATCATGATGATGGCATCTCTTCGTAACTTACACTTGCGTCGTGGCGACGCTTCTTACACTGTCCTGCATTATTTACACTGTCCTGCATTATTTACACTGTTTCTCTCTGAGACGATGGCCTTGCCGTGATCACCACGTAAGTACAGCACTATGGATCTCAAGCCGCTTGAAGGAAGGCTTCCCATTGAGAATGCCATTGCCGGCATGCTGCTGCCGCGCATGGCATATTGTCCGGCATGCTGCTGCCGCGCTCTTTCGCGTGCATATGCTGTGTTTGTAGGAGCAGTCATCAACAGAGGTACGCACAACTTCCAAGGTTACTCTTGATACAGCCCTTCGAGGGCCCTGAGGGCTGTCAAGTTTGACAGCACTGTAAAGAATGTTGACAGCACTGTGTCGGCACTTGTGCCGCGGTAAAAGAAAAGCCTGCGCATATGCATGAGACTGCAACCAGACCTGACCATAGATTACAGATGGGGCACTGGCAGCAGCAAGCAGACAGTTGCCAGCATGCCAGTATAACAGCAGCGCTGCTGTTCCCAGGCAATGATATTGTACACTCTGCAGGGCACTGCATTAGCAGGGCACCGCATTAGACACTTGGTCGTCCTACGAGCTAGTACAGGTGAACGCATCACATGCCTAGTAGGCATCGCTGCTGCGAGCATGCAACAGCCCAATCAGGTGCAATGCATGCCAGTGCTCAAACACAGAACCAGAGCCAGCATCGTATATGTCTACACCGATCACCCGTCTGTCGAGCCCTGCTAGAACAACGATGCTCTTGACAAGCTCCAGTCAGCCATGTACACACCACAAATACAAACCGCTTGCAGCCACACATAACATCACAACAATACACGCCGAGCTTGCTGCTAATCCCTCTTTGTGAAGGTCTCACTCAGTCGTCATCAGGCAGAGCCATAGCAGCTGCTGCCATCACATCATCCAGCAGACACGGCCTTGCTGCTGTCTCTCCTGCACCGCCACCACAGCCAGACATGGCTGCCATGGCTCCTGCTGCTGCAGCAGCATTGACTGCTGCTAGCGCATCAGCTGATGCGCTAGCAGCACTGCTAGCCGCCTCCTCCGGCTGCCTGCCTGCAGCTGTGTCAGCAGCCGTAGCACTGCCACCCAGAACGTGCCCAACAGCAGCACCCGCAGGCCCTGGGCTGCCGGCGTGTGCAGGTGATACCACAGGTGCCGCCACAGGTAATGCCTCGGGCGGGACGTTAAACACGTGGCGCAGTGGTGATGACGGACGAACAGTGGCCGAAAGGTTGCAGGTCCGATTCTGAGCCTAAGCAGTATGTCCCTGGACTCAGGGATACAGTCGGCAAAAGCCGAAGGAAGGATGCTGCTAATGTCCTCGCAACTCTTCGCAGGACTCCGTCGATTGCTGGCTATATACACACCGGCCCTGCTAGGTATGCAGTCCACCGTATGGGGTGATTCCCACATGCTGCCTAGTAAGGGGTGTAAGGGTCTGGGTGGTCTACCTTACACCGAAAATAGAGAGAATAATCAGTCTGCTTTCCGCCTCCCCAGTGGGTGAGGCGCGGTTGCCGATGCCAAAAGGTATGGCTTACAAGGATTGATTATTATTTTAGGTAATGCCTGCTGCTGCTGCTGCTGTTGCTTAGTGGCTGACCGTGTTGTAATGCCCATGCCTCTGCCAGGACTGCCAGGGCTGCCTGACTGCTGCTGCTGCTGGGGAGTAACCGCACCTGCAATTGGCTGCTGTTGCGGGCTGCCAGCTTTCCCGGCCCCCCTGTGAGCAGCACTGCCTGCAGAACGCAAACTAACAGCAGCTGTTGCTGCTGCTGCTGCTGCAGGTGGTGTTGAAGGTGCCTCCAGCACACCTGCTGCTGCTGCTGCTGCTGCTGCTTCGGCTGCCGGTTTGAGCGCCGATAAGAGTGGTGTGCTACTGGCTGCTGCTACAGCATCAGCTGCTTCTGGTGCATCTGCAGGTACTGCTGCTGCTGCTGCTGTAAAGCCAAGGGTTGCCTGTACCCTGGCTACGTGTGACGCAGCTGCTGGCTGCGCTGCTGCAACAGCAGCCGGCGCTACCGCATAGCTTGGTTCACTAGGCTGCTGCAGCTGCTGCTGCTGCTGCTGCGACCCTGCAGTAGCTGGCACTACTTGGCTTGATGCAGGCTGAGCTGCAGCTGCTGGTGTTTGACTAGGGCCAGCAGCAGCAGCTGCTGCTGCTGCTCCTGCAGTGTCCTCTGCTGCACTGGCTGTGTCAGGTGCAGCAGCAGCAGCAGCAGCTGGAGAGTGGCTGAGGGTCCTAAACAGCCTCGCCAGACCATCAACAGCAGCTGCAGCCACTGCAGCCACAGGACCGTGCAGTGCTGGAGCCACTGCTGCTGCTGCTGGTGGTGTCTCTTGCTGTGCTGCTGCAACCGCAGGCGCGTCTGGCTCAGCCGCTACTGCCACTGCAGACACAGGGCCTGGCACTGCTGCTGCTGCTGCTGCTGCGGCTGGTGCAGGCGCCTCTGGCTCTGCTGCTATTGCTACTGGTGCTGCTGGAGCAGACACCTCTGGCTGTGCTGCTGGTGCCACCTCTGGCTCTGCTGTTGGTGGTGGCGCAGCCACTGCAGCTGGCGCCTCTAGCTGTGCTGCTGCTGCTGGTGCAGTTGGCGCCTCTAGTTGTGCTGCTGCTGGTGCTGCTGGTGCAGTTGCCTCCTGCTCTGCTGCTGCTTGCACCATTGCTGCTGCCGCTGGTGGCGCCTCTGGCTCTGCTGCTGCTGCCAGCTCTGCAAGCATAGCGGCCAGTTCTGCTGCATACGCCTGTACCTCTGCTGCTGCCGCCGTTGCCGCAACTGGCGCAGCCACAGCTGCAGGCAGCACAGCGCAGACCTCTGCCTCTGCTGCTGTTGGCACTAGCGATGCTGCTACAAACACGACATGGCCAGACACAACTGGCTGTGGGAGCTCTGGCACATCGCCACATACTTGCGGTACTGCTGCTGCAGCCAGTCCAGCAGCAGGCCCTGCAATGATTGCAGCCTCATCTGCAGCTGCAGCAGCCGCAGCCTTTGCTGCCGCACTCGCAGCTTTACGTGCTGCTGCTGTTGCCGCACGCTTCTCCGCTGCTGCTTTGGCCTTTGCTGCACGCTCCGCCACCCCAGGTGCTGCAGCCAAACCGCCACCACCACCACCTGCTGCTGCCTGCTGCTGCTCAGATCCTCCCACTGCCACAACCCCTGCCCCTGCTGCTGCAGCCGCACGCGTAGCTGCACGTGTAGCGCGTGGTGGCGAAGAGCCACCACCGCCAACAGCTGTACTGCCTCCATCAATGCTCAACCCCTGCATGTCAAGCTCAGTGCTGTACTGCCTGAAGCGCTGCTCAAACTTTGGAAGTGCAGCGAGTGCGCTCCAGTGTCTGGACTGAATCTTATCCACTTTGCTTAGTACGCTGCGCGTGAACTTATGCAGCTCAAGTGCGGCAGGCCTGGGTAGGGGCAGCGGCTGGTCACCCTGCAGCACTGTCATCACTGCTGCAGCGCACTCGCCAACCAGGCTGCAAACAAACATAACAGCAGGGCATTTGCGGGGCGTCAGAATTTGAGCATGGCATGGCAGCAATGATTGCACAGCGCCGGACGTAATGTTCAGGGCAGCGGCAGCGGCTGTCCACCCTGCAGCACTGCCATCACTGCTGCAGCGCACTAGCCAACCAGGCTGCAAGACTAAAAGACAGCCGAACAACAGAAACAGAGATGGGGGGCATCACCAGTGGAACTGTGCATCACAGAATATGATGCACAGCAGTGATGCACAGCGCTAGACCTGATATTCGGAGCAGCAACAGAGGCTTTGACACGCAGTGTATCACAGGGACACCTCCCTCACCTGGGCGCATATCCTCCCTCCAGCACTGCCACCAACACAGCATACACATATCCTCATCATGAGGCTCTTTTACCCAGCAACATAACAAACACCGCATGGACAACACCCCTCACCTGGGCACGTATCCTCCCTCCAGCACCGCCACCAGCTTGCCGCCAGCGTGGCGCTGCAGCCGCTGCGTCATGGCCGCAAAGCCTGCCGGGCTCACTTGCATGCAATCGTGCAAGACCCAAACATACCGCCACCTAAATGCTCCTACCTGCCCCCCCCCCCCGCACCGTTTTCAGCACAGACACCAACGCAGCATACACCAGTTCTTGTCATGTGCATACACCAGTTCTACCCAGCAACACACCGCAAACAAACTCCCCTCACCTTGGCACGTAGCCTCCCTCCAGCACTGCCACCAGCTTGCCGCCCGCGTGGCGCTGCAGCCGCTGCGGCCATGACGCAGCACTGCACCATCTCACTTGCATGGCAACGTACAAGACCCAAACATACCGCAACCTACATGCCCCCCCCCCTGCCTCTCTTTTTCACCGCAGCCACCAACACAGCATGCACGTACCCTCGTCATGCTCTTTTACCCAACCACATATCGCACGGCCATACCCGTCACCTGGGCACGTATCCTCCCTCCAGCACCGCCACCAGCTTGCCGCCTGCGTGGCGCTGCAGCCGCTGCGTCATGGCCGCAAAGCCTGCCGGGCTTACACGGCAGCAGCCCAGGAAGTCACCGTCAGCGGCATCAAAGCCCGCAGAGATTAGCACCAGCTGGTGCAGCAAAGGCAGCGGGGAGGCGACAGAGACAGCACATGAATGAACGAGATACGTGTGCTGTGCAGCAGAGACGACGCATGCAGCAGGTCAGTGCGCTGCAGGTCCAGGCATGTGACAGGGTATCACCATCAGCGGCATCAAAACCCGAGGAGATTAGCACCAGCTGTTGCAGCAGAGGCAGCAGGGAGGCGGCAGAGACAGCACATGAATGAACGACGCGTGGTGTGCAGCAAAGCCAGCGCATGCAGCAAGTGTCTGTGCGGGCTCACGCGGCAGCAGCCCAGGAAGTCGCCGTCAGCGGCATCAAAGCCCGCAGAGATCAGCACCAGCTGTTGCAGAGGCAGCAGACACAATGTATGCAGCAGGTCAGTGCGCAACAGGTGCAGCATGTGACAGGAAGTCGCCGTCAGCGGCATCAAAGCCCGCAGAGACCAGCACCAGCTGTTGCAGCAACAGCAAGGAGGCAGCAGAGACAGCACACGAACGAATGACTGATTCAATGAGCTACACTGGGTGTGCAGCAGAGGCAACGCATCAACCAAAAGTTTAGTAGCATAACGCCCCAACTCTCTTACCTGTGGGTCAAACTGTGTGATGATGGGGTCCAGCAGCAGGTCAAACGCAGCCCTAAACTCCTAATTGATCAGCGTGTCTAGCACAGTGATGCATCTGACAGCCTTATTGTGTTCTCACCTGTGGGTCAAACTGGGTGATGATGGGGTCCAGCAGCAGGTCAAATGCAGCCCTAAGCTTCGAGTCAACCAGCGCGTCTAGCACAGTGGTGCAGCTGACAGCCTGATTGTGCTCCCACCTGTGGGTCAAACTGTGCGATGATGGGGTCGAGCAGCAGGTCCATTGCCGCAAAGCACGTCATCCATGAGCAGCAGCGATGTAGCACACTTGGCAACATGCACGTATTGTCACCCCCCCTCACCTTGTGGTCAACCAACGCATCTAGCACAGTGGCGCAGGTGACAGCCGGATTGTGCTCCCACCTGTGGGTCAAACTGGGTGATGATGGGGTCCAGCAGCAGGTCAAACACAGTCCTAAACTTCCAATTGATCAGCGTGTCTAGCACAGTGATGCATCTGACAGCCTGATTGTGCTCTCACCTGTGGGTCAAACTGTGCGATGATGGGGTCCAGCAGCAGGTCAAACATTGCAAAGCATAAAAGCCCTGAGCAGCAGCGCCGTAGTACACTTGGCAATCAATCAATCAATCAATTACACGTTTTTCTAGCAAGAGAGGAACCCAAGAAGGGAGCCACTCCCAAACCACCTTTAGTGATTCCTAACCGGTAGGCGAAACCCACTTTTTACAATAAACCCAATGCTCTCACCTATGGGTCAAACTGTGCGATGATGGGGTCCAGCAGCAGGTCAAACGCAGCAACGCATGTAAGCCCTGAGCAGCACCGCTGTAGTACACTTGGCGGCATGCGCATATTGTCAATAACCCCCTTTGTGAGTCAAACCTTTCACCTGTGTGTCAAACTGTGTGATGATGGGGTCCAGCGCCAGGTCAAATGACAAAGCATGTAGCCGTCTTGAGCAGCAGCGCTGTAGTGAACTTGGCAACATGCGCATAATGTTCACAACCCAACGCCCTCACCTGTGGGTCAAACTGTGCGATGATGGGGTCCAGCAGCAGGTCAAATGCAGCCAGGTAGTCTGCGTCGCCCATGCCCTTGCTGGTCCAGGGCACATTTACATTGAAGCCGCGGCCTGCATGCTTGCCAACTTCCTCAGCATAGCCACAACCCTGCAGAATCAGTCATCACGCCAACAGATGAAACGGATCAGGTTTATATGACCGATGGATGCCAAACCCCATCCACTGCAAACAGTCCAGCCAACCTGACACTGGCACATGCTGTGCCCAACACCTGTGGCTAGGAGTTGCCGTCCCGCACATGTCAAGGATCCCAGAGCATTTGCTGTTCAATGGCACGCAAGCAGCTAGAATTGGCCGCTGGAGGATGCCAGTACATGCTATGTTCTGCCCTTGGGCTGAGAGTTGCCGTCCCTGCAATACGGCCCAGAAAATCAACCACACATGTCAAGGATCCCACAGCACATGCTGTTCACAAGGTCTGAGGCACACAACCAGGTCTGCTTCGCCAGATATGCTCGCACCTGGGGGTAGAAGTTGCCGTCTCTGCGGTGCAGCGACACAAACAGCACACGGGAATCCTCGTTGAAGATCTGCTGCGTGCCGTTGCCATGATGGATCTGCACACAGCCATTCATTACAAAAAAAACCATCAGGTTTTGATGGAGGCACAGCACGACTAGTCAGTTTGGTCTGGCTAGGCACCACAGTTGCGGTGGAGAGACTGGCAGAGCCCTGAAGCCTGCCTGGTGTGCTGGGCTTGCAAGCTTGCTGTCACTGCAGTGGCGTGTAAACACACTGGCAAATGCGGCACATGAAAGCACACTCTATGAACACTCAGCTAGCCAAAGAACGAAATCACAAGTGCAGCTGAACAGCGAAGCACTCACATCCCAGTCAAGGATCAGCACGCGCTCCACCCCTGCACGGCAGCAGCATACAGCATGCCTCTGTCAGCACATACAGAGGTGTAAGTACATACTTTGGTGCAGGAAGTGCTTGCCGGCAAACCTACCATGCTCATGCCAATGCACTGACATGTGCATGACATCATGTTGCGCGTTCGTTTGTATGGCTGCTAAGCGTTTTTCAACAGCTCTGCGCTCACCTAGCTGCTCCAGTGCAGCATGCGCCGCAATTGCCATGTTACTGAAAAAGTACACAAACAACAGGACGCTGACCGGTTGACAGCTGCTGCCTGCCTGCCCTGCGGACACCTGGCTGCTCCAGTGCGGCATGCGCCGCCATCGCCACATTGTTAAAGAAGCCCATCAGCTCCTGCGACTCCGCGCTTTTAGCAGCTCTGCACTCACTTGAATGCTCCAGTGCGGCATGCGCCGTGAATCCACATTGTTGAAGAAGTACACAAACAACAGGACGCTAGCCTGTCTACAACTGCTCACCCGGCTGCTCCAGTGCGGCATGCGCCACCACTGCTACGTTGTTGAAGAGGCACGAGAGACAACATATAGACAATCCAAAAAACACCGTCAACAGCTGGCTGAGCAGGAGGCACTCTTGTGCGTGTGTCACTTTAATCACCTGGCTGCTCCAGGGCAGCATGCGCCGCGACTGCCACGTTGTTGAAAAAGCAGAAGCCCATCAGCTCCTGCGACTCCGCGTGGTGCCCTGGAGGCCGCACGATGGCAAAGGCGGTGCACACCTGCCCTGACATCACAGCATGCACTGCCTGCAAGCGGTTCAAACGGCGCAGAAGCAGAGGGAATCCCTGAGGTGCGCAACGCAGGATTGCAGTACCAAGCATTGCCTGCCCCAAATTGTTGACAGATGAAGTCGAACCTGCATGCGGTGCGGACCTGCCCTGACATCACAGCACGCACTGCCTGCAGGCGTGGAAAGGCAGCGCAGCAAAGAGTAGAAGGCACCCGCAGCAGGCGGCCTCCATAGTGGCTTGCATCTTGCAGGGCAATCAGCGCTGTGCGTCAGCGCTGTGCATCAGCACAGGATCAGTGCCAGGCCGCCATTAGACGGCACAGCACATCTCTTTGCAGGACGATCATATGCATAGCAACGGTCACACAAAACAACATATAGACCATGCACTTTCCTCAGGCGTACCTGTACGCAGCAGCCTGCTGCGCTCCTTGCCGCCATGCTGGTGTGCCTGTTGCAGTACCTGTTCAACTGACCCCGCTGATGATGAAAGGAATCCACCCATCCATAGTGGCTTGCATCTTGCAGGACAGTCACTGCTATCCATCAGCACAGGCTTACTGGCAGGCCGCACAGCACAGCATATCCCTTTGCAGGACGCCGGAGTGCATACCAACAGGAGCGCATAAAAGACAGACCATGCAACTCCCCTAGGCGTACCTGCACGCAGCAGCCCGCTGCGCTCCTTGCCGCCATGCTGGTGTGCCTGTTGCAGTAGATGTCTCCGCTGATGATAAAGGTGTCACCCACTTGCTCAGCGGGCTTGCCCTCAGCAGTGATTGGGTTGCTGTACAGCCCGTCAATCTGCGCAGCATACACGAAACATGGATATATCAATGTATGTGCCGTGAGCGGTTGTCCTTGTGCTGTAACTGTTACACTGTTATAACCTTCACGGAGACACCAGTGCAGTTGTTCATGTCTAGTGTGCAATGTCGTGCGTTATAAGGGTAGCAGTTTTCGCGCGCGCAAGCCCATTGCGACTTCTGCCACCTGCTGCTAGGGCCGCCCGACTGTTGGGTGGTGTTTGGCCTGACTGCTAACAGTATGCACAAAAGCATAGCATGACCCATGCATTTGGTGACCAGGTGCGTGTCCAAGCTGCCAACATATCATGCCGCAGATGCTACAGCATCTAGCTTGAGCAATTTCACAAGCTGTCCATGTGTGCTGGCCAGCGCTGCTCACCCTGTCAATGTGTGCCCTGCTGTGGCACTTGAGCAACTCTTCATCAGTGGCCTGCAGAATACACACGCAGAGCGACAGAAAGGCACATGTGAGCGCGCCGTTACGTGTAGTGTCACAGCACTGCGTGCACGGAGAAGGCAGCTGCACCAACACACACCAAGCAAGTCACAACTCGGCTGGACTCGACATGCTGCTGGGCTAGGGATACAAGCAGAGCAGCACTGATGAACCAACAAATCACAGGCACGCTCAAGCTGTGAGGCAGCTGGCTAGCGGCTCTAGCCAGCAGGTTGCATGCGCTGCTGGTATCAATGCTACTGCTGCTGCAGCTGTGCATGCACACCAACTTAGGTTCAGCTGGCTGCACTTGCGCAGCACAGCAGCAAAGACAAACCCAGCAGTTCACAGGCGATCAAACACGCTCTAAGACTCTGTATGTCGTCTGCCGCTAGCATTGCAGCTGCTGTATAAGTGCAGGAGCTGTGCGTGCGCACCAGCTTGGGTGTCAGTGGGGTGCGCTTGCACAGCACAGCAGCACAGGCGATCAAACACGCTCTGAGAATGTGTACTTTGTCTGCCACTAGCATTGCAGCTGCTGTACAAGTGCAGCAGCTATGCATGCGCACCAGCTTTGGTGTCAATATGTTTCCCGTGTAGATGAATCATGGACTCCAACCAAAAACATGTTTGAACTCTGCTCCACATTAGCTGTAGCCAGTCGCACAACTTCATTGCTTTTCATATTGCGCACCAGCTTGGGAGTCAGCCTGATGCATCTTCCAAGCAGCCCTTCGCGCTCCAGCCTGCTGCTGAGCTCCTTGATTCGGTTGGGGTGCTCAGGGTGGCCTGCATGCTTGCAGGAAACATGTTGGGTGATTGGAGATGGTAATCAAGGTGTGTGGATGCGCATAATGCTTACAAGTAGTGCAGAACAGGTTTGGCGCAACTACAGAGGTGCTGCTGTTGCTGCAGCAGTAGCTGCAGCAGGTCAAGGAACATACTTGCCCATGTGGCGTAGTAATGGTCACAGTCCCATGATTGGCTTGGAATGAAGCTGCTGATCCCAAACACGAGCATGCTTATGGAAGTAGGGGGCGATACGGAGCATGAGCCTGCAGCGTAACCCCTCACCTTCCCTTATGTGCAGCTCCATGACCGCATCATACACCACACCGCAAGAGCCGTGCGAAGCCTGCATGCTCGTGCTTTGGATACAAAGAGGGTCTGTAGCATGCACTTCGCCCTGTGCTGGTTCTACGAAGCCAGAGCTTGCGTCATCCACGTCAGCATGGATGCTGATACAGCGCTGACTGCCCTTGCTAGGAGTGCTGCTGCTGTGCTGCTCCTGCAGCTCTGGAGACATCTGGACGCGCATATTCAAATCAAAAGCACTCATTTTTGATTATGTATGTAGCGCAGGCCCAACTCTAGTGCTTGGCACTGCTACAGGCTGTTGCAGAGACAAAAGTACCTGGACTGGGGCAGCCCACGAAGCCCCCGTATGTGTCCCATGGCAACCGCGAATGCAGAAGAGCACTTGGTGTGTCGCATGGGACGGCACGCCCAGTATAGAGTTCGTAACTGTCATTCAGGGTTTGCTGGGCCGGGTGTCATGATGTTTAAGCAACAGCGACAGCTCCGCATGGTGGGTTGTGCCACACACGATCTCTCACTTGCTGCACTGGATTCCTGCTCGGGTTGTATGACGGCAGGCAAGCCTGGGCAACAACACACCTGTAACTGACATGACCACAACAACGCTCAGCCAGCTCTCCATACAGTACCATTCGCACAAAGCAGAAGCAAGCCAAGGAAACCTGTTTGGTATCAGGCAAGGATGGAGCAGCAGTCGTGCACCACATTGACAGCCATGACCGAGGGGAGCAATGTCAGCAGCAACGCAGCTGATGGGCAGTAGCAAAACGTACTCCAGCAACATGCAAGTCAATGATGTTGACATACATCATGCAGGTTTCAATGTAGCACAGCAGTGTGCCAGCAGCAATGAGGGCGGAAGCGGGTGTGCAGTTTGCATGCTGCCACAAGATGCCAGCTGGGCTAGCACCTGCTCTGCAAGGTCAGCAGATGGCTTGTGCTTTGCTGTTCTGCGCAAGCCATCACAGCAGCAAACCAATCGTTCTGCTGAGGCACAGCAGCACGGGTTCACTGCTGGAGTGGGTGTCCAGCACGGACCAGCAGAGGATATGTGCAAGGATGTGTCGGGCGAAGATGCCACGGTTGAGCAGCAGCAGCAACTGCAGCAAGCGTTGCAGACAGCCCAGCATGATGTGACTGCTGCACATCCAGCTGCGCTGCAGCAGCAGCAGCAACAGCAGCCGCTGCTACCAGACCAGCAAGTGGTGCATGAGCTGCTGCTGTGCCAGCAGCTGCTGCAGCATCTGGCCGAACATAACCAGCAGCTGCAGGTGTACTTGGCTGCTGCACTAGAGGACAAGTCACAACTGCAGGTGAGATGCCATGACCCATGACTACAGTTGCTGCATCTGCTGATATGATATGCGGCAATGTTTGATGCTGTGACGTGTGTAGCGTCACAACTACCCAGCCCTCTGCCACGCACAGCATACAACAGCATACGTTTGCTCAGCAGTTTTCCCATGCCAGCGACGCGTAGGTCCCAGCATCCCACCTGCATTATACAAACGCTGACAATCTGTTTTCATTTTGTGCTTGAGTACTGTCCAGCTTGAGCACATGCAGCTGCAGGTGCTGTGTGAGCAGCTGCAGGAAACAGCAGGCGTGAGTTTGCTCCCCCAGCAGCAGCAACACCAGCAGGACCTTGCCTTGTCGCAGCAACGGGTGGAGCAGGTACAGCAGTGTCATAGTCAAGCTGCAGCAGGTGGCTCGGCAGAAGGGCAGGCACAGCAGCAGCAGCAGCAGCGACAGGAGGCGCCCACGCAAGCGACGTGCGGTGACAACCGCACAGCAGCTCCACCTGCTGCACATGGTGGGGCTGGTCATCAGGTGAGTGTGCTTTGACGGGCGGCAGAATGCTGCATGCTATACAAGACTTCTCCACCAGTTGGGTTGCGTTACAGGTTGCTGGACACTGGCGCACTTGACACTTCCAAAAGGCACCTAACTTGCGGCTCCTGATTGCTGGAGGTCCAGTGTTAAAGTCCATACACCTGGGCCAGATCTGATCTACTGTAGCACTGCATGACCACACTGTGCTTGCTGCGGTCTGCTTACACAATGCAGAGGATAGGTGATCAGCAGCACAGCCACTACCAAGGAGCTGGAAACACCCCTGACCAACAAGTGGCACAACCACAGCAGCAGCAGCAGCACTTGCAGCAGCAGCTGCTGCAGGTGCTGGAGCAGCACCAGCAAAAGCAGGACCAGCTGCCATCCTTGATGAATGAGCTGCAGCAGCAGCACAGCAGCGTGATGACAAAGCTGAAGCGCATTCAGAAGGAGCAGTGCAGGCTGCTTGAACGCAAGATAGAGTGTGACAGGTGCATCACCATGCTGCAGCAGCACCTAGCAAAGCAGCGGCACGGCAAGCACACAGTAGGACTGCTAACTGTACAGCCAGGTCAGAGCGCAGCACCTGCTGAGGCGGCACTTGGCTGCAGCTCAAAATCAGCTCTAGCAGCAGCAGTGTCAGCTGCTGCTGCTGCTCGTGCAGCAGTCAGCTCTACCAGCAGCAGCTGTTTCACCACTGGCAGCACCAGCAGCAGCGGCAGCAGCAGCCTGGGCAGTGTGATGAGTGGTCTGATGAGCAGCAGTGGCGGCAAGGCCATGTCGTGGCTTGCAGGGGACGGCAAGCAGCCAACGAACCAACTGCTGCAGGCGCTGCGTGAGCGACAAGCATCACAGCGTGCTGCAAGTGCACAGGTATGCGGGTGCTCTGGAACTTCGCGAACACTATCACGGAGTATGCTAACACTGGTTGTGTGGTACATCAGCAGCGCTGTGCTCGATTGTATTCTTCACTCAGGCGCCAAGATGTGTCACGCATCTACGCGCATTATGCGTGTGGATTGCTTGCTCTTGAGGATCACGTTCGACAGTAGCTGCTGCTGCACTGCACTGCAGGTCAGGGCTGCTGCAGACAGCCTCCGCCAGCCACTCAACACAGTGCTGCACCACGGTACTGTAACACAGCAGCAGCCAGCCAAGGGCAGCTTACAGCAGCAATCATCTGCGCTGCACGAGCCAGCAGCACACCCTGCCGCAAGCATCAGCAGCTGCGTCACACCAGACTCAACAGCAGCAGCGGCAGCAGCTACACCGAACCCTGCAGCAGCGCAGCCAGGCAGTTTGAAAGCACGCAGGACGCTGCTGCTGCGGCCTAGACCACCTGCCGCTACAGCACCTGGCTCAAATGCAGTCCAAGCAAGCAGTGCCAGCAGCATCATGAGCAGTGCTGCCAGCAGTAGCAGGTGCAGGCGCCCAGCAGCAGCAGCAGTGGACATGCAAGCTGCAGGGGTAGCAAGCAGGGGCTTGCAGCAGCAGCAGCAGCAGCAACTGCGGCAGCAGTGGCGTAACTTGAGCATTGCATGGCCGCTGGAAGTTCACCTTGCAGCCGACAGTGCCTCAGATCTTGACCAAGAGCAGTTTGCGCGGGCCATTGGCGCAGGTGCAATTGGGGCAGTAGAAAGAGACAAACCACAGCAACAGCAAGTACAGCAGAATCAGGACCAGGGTGGGATTGCTGTAGTTTTAGCAGGTGCAACAGCTAGCCAGGCAGAAGGACACATCAGGGGCAGCAGCACCAGCAGCAGCATACTGTACAGGGACAGAACTGATCCTCTTGCAGCGAAGACGCCAGCAGCAGCACCAGCAGCAGCAGCAGCAGGGGTTGTGATGGCAACTCCAATCAGACACCAGCAATGTGAGGGCGATGTCCATTGGATCAGCAACTCTGCATTTGAAAGGAGCCGTAGCTGTGGGAGCCAGTCGCGACTGCTGGAGCAGGCCTCAGCACAAAGCACTAGCCGCACTAGGAGCAGCAGCCGCAACAGCAGCAGGCGTAGCCAGCGCGCAGCAGTATGGGTGGCACAGGCACAGCAAGCTGCTGTTCCGTTTGCAGGTGTTGCTGCTGCTGCTGGAGCAGCTGCCGGTGCTGAGATTGCAGGTGTTGCAGATGTGAACAGCTGGGGTGTTGGCAGCCGCCGGCCACCTCTGCCGTTTCCTCAGCAGGTGATGCTGCATGATGCTGCAGACAAACAGGACGGTTTTGAGCAGCAGCAAAGTCCACAGCAGCAGCAGGGGGAGCAGCAGGGCGATGATGCTGACGTTGCACACCATCAGGATCAGCAGCAGCAGCTAATCTCAAGCAAACAGCAGCCAGCGCTCTCACCGTTTGGTCGCAGCCTAGCGCCTGCCTTCGCCAATAGCAGCAGTAGTAAAGCTAAAGTATCACCGGTGGTGCCTCCTACACTTGAGTCGCTGAAGCAACTTGAGCAGCAGCAGCAGCAGCAGCAAGATGCGCCAGAGATCTCGCAGCTAACTTGGAGTGCCAGCTTCCGCAGCAGTCACTGCGGCAGTGACGGAGCCAGCACTTACTTCTACTCAGTACACACCACGAGCGAGATTGGCAGCAGCAGCGCACGGTATGCGAACATATGGGAGGGGCTAGGACAGGAGTCAAGTGTGCCGACAGGGCTGCTGGCAGCGATAAGTGCAGAGGACCGCACATTGCTGCTCGCTGCAGCTGCTGCAGCAGGGCGGTTTAGGGGCAAGCGCAGGAGTAGCAGCAGCGGTACAGCTGGAATCGATGCTGCAGCATTGAAGGCGCTGCAGCGTGCAGCAGGGCGGCTGTTGCAGGGTGGGAGTAGGGTGCCACGGCCAAACGTGACAGGGACAGCACTGGAGTAGGGGGTTAGGTGTGCAGTTTGAAAGTTCGTAGGCAGGGCTAGGGCTGGTATGAAAGCAGTTTTTCAGCAGCAGGTCAGAGCAGGTTGAGAAAGTTGGACAGTGATGCTTGCTGCAGCTGGCTAGTTCAGGGGCAAGGGCAGGAGAAGCAGCAGCGCTGCAGCAGGGCGGCCACTGGTGATCCGCCAGCTGTAGTGGAGGAGCTTTGTTCCCACCAGCTGCATATACGATAGCCTGCTGCAGCTGGTGCAGCAGGGCGGCCTCTGGTAATCGGCTGCTTCAAAGCCAGAGTATGGGTTTGTGCTGACGTGTGGTGCAGCAGCGATGGATGCACAGCAGCATGCGGCTGTGGCCATCCGCAGTTTGCAGCAAGTGTGAACAGCCTCGTAGGAGTACATCATGTATATGTGATACCGCAACTGACTGGCACTCTGCAGTTTCGTTGGTATTGACTGCACAAGATGGGGCCGATGGCGTTGATGCTATGGCTTGATCTGGAATTTGATGATGATGATGTTGATGACTGCATGATATGTTATAGTGTGCAGCACGTGACATTTTCCAGGTTGAAAATGCCCTCATCATGTGGCCAATGACTAGGCGGCATGGCCGCCGTACATGGTATGCATCATGAATCAATCAATCAATCAATCAATCAATCAATCACTTTGCGGGGGTGGCGACCTTGGAGGCCAGTGCGCGTCAAATAGCCAAATCTACATCTTCAACCATCACAACAACCAAGCGACACCGGCTGCTGCAGACGGTGACCAGCGCTCAGCGCCTGCCTTTGCGTTCGAAGTTTCAGTTCGAATTTTTTGCTCCCAAGCCGCGCCTACGGGCGCGCTACTCTCTTTAAACCGTTGTCTGCATGATGCTTGTGAAGTAGGGTGGCGTGCAGGGAGCGATCAGTGGACTTTGGGCACAGGGCAGCAGGCACTACATCAACTACACTTAATCCGACGCCACGCTTGAGGCGATGCTATGCTGCTTGGACTCTAATATAAGCAGAATGGTCCACTGGAACATGTGATTGGCATTGGCAATGGCTGCAAGGGTGTCAACGTGCTGGGGGGAGCACGCCCACTACAACGGTCACTGCTGGGAGCAGACCGACGGATTGCCTGGCTAGCTACTGTCACCGGGAACTCCAAGTGGGGTCACATTGCACTGAACGTGATGCAATGCATGCAGCGTGCCTTTGCAGATCGCCTGTCTTCCAGTACCTACCAGTTCTGCAGCAGCAGCAGCGGTAGAACAGCATGCCTGCATATGCATGAGCAGCACAGCAGCAACTGTCAGCAACATTTGCATCTGCGAGCAACAGCACCAGTATATCACACGCAGCATATCATTACACCTACCAGCCGTGTGGCCGATCCTGTGGCAGGTGTCTTGTTGTGTGCAATGTGGTGTGATGTGGCTGCTGCTACATTTGTAACTGTTGTTGCGGTTGCCAGTGTTCTTGCTGTTTGTGTGGTTTGTGCCTGCCCCCCATCCTGCCGCCCCTGCTTCACAAGCTTTTGCTAAACATGACACAGGACCACAGGACGTCTCAGGAACAAAGCCTGGCAGTGCAGGCCAGCAGGGCCACAGGGGCCCCTGCAGGCCAGCGGCCAGCTCCTGGCCCCTGTGGTCCTGTGGCTCGCCTGTCCAGGCATTATGTGGTGATTAATGGCGCAGGCCATCCAATCACTGACCCTCGCTTTGGCTCAGGCCCGTCATCTGCCCCTGTATGCCCTGATCCTAACACACATGTGTGGCTGCAGGGTGCATAAAGTGTTCAGTGTTCACTGAAACATATGCTGCCGCCGTAGGTAGATCTGTGGACACACCCTTGACCGCGAACCGTACGATCCGCGTTGCCGCGCTTTCTACTAACCCCGCAAACCCTGCTGCAGCTG
The DNA here is from genome assembly GCA_902809745.2 of Tetradesmus lagerheimii. NCBI lineage: Eukaryota > Viridiplantae > Chlorophyta > Chlorophyceae > Sphaeropleales > Scenedesmaceae > Tetradesmus > Tetradesmus lagerheimii. The sequence goes on along the minus strand of CADDIJ020001867.1, from coordinate 1,194 downwards.
CTGCTCCCCCTGCCGCTGCTCGTGTTGTTGCTGCTGCAACACCTGGTGCCCCTGCTGCAATTGAGGCTGAGCCGTCCAGCCGACTGAGTCCTGGGTCTAGCCGCGCCCAGACTCGCCAAACCAGGGATGAGAACAGTTGGGGTTACCAGGTGAAGCTGTTTGGCCCGCGCAGGACAGCTACCACCATCAACCAGGTGCGGCGGCAGGCATGAGTGCAATTGCGCAGATGTCAGCAGAAAATGCACCACGTGACTTGCTCATTGGCAGAGCATTTTGGGCAGGAGAGACAGCTGTTGTGTTCACTCTGCCATCGTCTGCAGTGCGCCAGCTGACAGCCTGCATGGTGGTTATGCTGAAGCAGCAGCTTCAATGTGTGCTGCACTGGCGCGCTGTGTTCACTTTCAACGGCATGGTTATTCTCAGCGCACGTGGGGCATATGCAGGCCTCTCCCAGGTTGGCCGGCGCGAGCAGCAGTGCGCCGGCCTAGTGCTGTCTAACCGTTATGCTGCTCTTGAGCCTGATGCTGAGCTGTCCACTGATGATGAGGATGAAGAGCTTGTCCCTGCGTCAGAGGAGGAGGAGGAGGAGCTTGTTCCTGCGTCAGATGACGAGGAGCAGCTGCCCAGGGGCACACAGCCAGCAGCGCCTGCTGCCGGGTGTGCAGGCCAGCAGCACGGTCGCAGGCACAGCCAGCGCAGCAGCAGGGCATCCCAGCAGCGCCGCCACCGCCCCAGCAGGGCACCTGTGCAGCCGGGTGACAGTGGATTGCTCTGTGGCGTGCTCAATGTAAATAACATGCCAAAGTCTGGGTTGAAGTTGGTTGAAATTCACCACCTGCTTAAGGAACCCCGCTGTGACATCATGGGCTTCGTGGAGACCAAGGAGGCGCAGGGAAGCAGCTGCCTGCAGATCACATCCCTGGATACACATACATTAGTAAGCCCAGGGTTGTGCGGGCAGGGGAGCGTGCTTCTGGGGGTGTTGCAGTTGCTGTGCATGCCTCTGTTGCAAACGCGGTGAAAGTGTATGACTTTACTGACCAGTAATACGACGAAGCGCTGTGGCTTGTGATGCCAGGGCAAGGGGGTGCACGCAAGCTCTTCATTGGGGTGGTTTACATGCCTGATATGGGCAAGTCTGCATCAGTGAGGAGTGCTGCTACTCAGCGCTGCAGGAGGACCTGGAGTACCTGT
>CADDIJ020001866.1:0-17481 GCA_902809745.2 Tetradesmus lagerheimii | reverse complement strand
TGCAGGCCATTATAGCAATGCAGCAGCAGGCTGCAGCGCTGCTGGCGCAGGCTCAGCAGCGTGCCGCACTAGCGTTGTCTGTACCTGACCCTTCGCTCCCGTTTCACCAGCCCCCGCCCCCACCAGGCCCCTCTCCTAGGCGGCTAGCTGAGCAGGGCGGCTGTGGCGGCATGCGCTAGGGCTGCGCGCGGAGCATAGCAGAGTCTGTTTGTGCCTCACATAATGTGCATTCATCTTGTGCCCCTGGCTCTATGCAGAGGGGGGGGTGTTACTGCATGTGAGTGCAATAGGGTTTTGGGTTGCGCAACAGAGTCTGATAGCATAACCATAGCACCTGCTGCCCCTGTGTGCGATGACTGTAGTGGAGTCACTCAAGCACATCTTAGTCATTTAGCGAAGTTTTTAATGATTCAATTGTGTGACCCTGCTCTGCACCAGCCTGACTGGTACCTGGCTGCCTTGCCGCAACAGCGCTTTGGTTATCGTACCACGCCACCCATGACTGCGCGGCAGGGCAACGTAGCCTTCAAAGGTGCCAGGAGGCCTGGTGCAGCACGCCGTCCAACAGTGAGCCAGTTTGGTATTGTCTTATGCATCTGGCTGGCTGCTGTGTTGTTCTTTGGTGACGCTGCTGCTTTCACACATCAGCCTGCTGTCTCCCTTGGAACATCGGACTTGGTAGATGCATGGACAGATGGCGATGCATACTTGTTGTGGAATGCTGGGCACCGTGTGCACGATCCCGGTGGGCTGGTTGAATTGCCACCAGTGCACAGTACATTGAATAGTGAAATAGCGTGTAACTTAGCTGCTTTGGACTCACGCGTGAACCCAGCCCTGGATATCAACTGTTCTGCTTATGCCTCCGCACTAGATGGCTTCCTGCCGCATGGAGATATAGAGCTTGTGCCAGGCCAAGGTTTCGAGAAGACCGAGCATGGCTGGACAATAGGTCACCACCCTGATTTTTCTGCTGAACAGATTGACCAGCTCAAGAGCATGCTTGCTAGCCTGAAGTCTTCATGCTTTGCTTACTCCTTGTCAGATTTGACTGGCTACACGGGCGAGCATGGCCTGTACCGCATACCGTTAACATGCAGTGACGACAAACCCATCTTCACCAAACCACGCCAACATTCAGTCGCTGAATATGCTGTGCTGGATGAGAAGATGCAGTTGCTGCTGGATGCAGGTATCATAATGCCATCCAGGCAAACCAAGTATGTCTCTGAAGTTGTGATAGCTGCAAAGAAGAATGAATTAGGTGAATGGGTGGATAAGAGAGTTTGCCAGGATTACAGGCCTTTGAATACAGAGATGCACAAAGATAACTATAGACTACCCTTGGCAGATGACATCTTTGACACTGTTGGCGAATGTGGCATCTTCTCTGTGGTAGATATGCGCTCAGGGTTCTACAGCATCGGCATCCACCCAGATGACCAGGCCAAGACTGCTTTCTGGTGGCAGGGTGAGGTTTTCCAGTTCACTAGGATGCCCTTTGGCCTGCATTCTGCGCCACAGCACTACCAGAGGATAGTAGATCATGAGCTCCGCAGTGCTGGTTGCTTTGGCTTTGCCCGCGCATACATAGATGATGTCATCATTTTCAGCAAAACTGCTGCTGAGCACATAGAGCACCTACGACGTGTGCTGTCAGCCCTGGGTGGCGTTGGACTGAAGATTCACCCAGAGAAGAGCAGGTTTGCTTGCAGTGTTGTAGAGTATCTGGGCTTCAATGTTAGTAAGTTTGGTCTGACGCCACATCAGGCCAAGGTGGCAGCCATCGCTGCACTCAAGCCACCAACCAACGTGAGTGAGCTCAGATCAGTGCTTGGCCTGATGTGCTACTACCGCCGTTTTGCGCCTAACTTTAGCAGCGCTGCTGAACCACTCAACAGGTTGCTGAAGAAAAATGTGCCGTTTGACTGGGGTGATGAGCAGCAGGCAGCACTAGACCACCTTAAAACTGTGCTAACTACTGAAGGCTTGGCTCTCAAGAGGGTGAACAGCAGTAAGCCTTTGCTGTTGTACACAGACTGGAGCCAACGCGGTGTAGGTGCAGTACTAGCTCAGACCAATGATGAAGGTGTAGAGCATATATGCGCGTGCATATCCAGATCCCTCAACAAGCATGAAGCTAACTACTGCAGTTTCAAGGGTGAGCTGCTAGCTGTTGTATGGGCCTGCTTGACTTTGCGCCACCACCTGCATGGCGTGCCCGTCACCGTCATCACCGACCACGAACCTCTCAAGTGGCTGGTCAGCAAGAAGGACTTACATGGGCAGTATGGCAGGTGGGCGATGATTTTGGCTGACTATGATTTGACCATAGTGCACAGGGCAGGAGCCAGCCATGTCAATGCCGACGCCTTGTCACGCATGCCCAGAGACAGCAGTACAGACACCAGCGGCGCGCGTATGGACGGCCCCTGCGTAGCCGTAGACAGCAACGCTTGCTTGTTTCTGGAATGCCAGCCAGCTGACATGTGGGTGCTGAATGGCAGCCCCGTTGTCAGCCCGCTAGTTCTGCTAGCTGATCAACTCAGCATGTCACCTCTGACTGTTTCATCAGGGTTCTGCATGCTGCACGCCACTGCTAACTGCAGCTCGCCTGCCAGCAGCAGCGTAGACTGGCAACTGCTTGCACAGCTTGCTTGCAACTCCGCGCGTGAGTGCGATGTCATGCGTTATGCTGGAAGCGTAGATGGTGCACAGGCCGAAATCAGCTCTTTCCTTATAGATCGCTCAGACCTGCTAACAGGCAATCTTGGATCGCTGGCTGATGAGGGGATCAAGCAGGTCAGCTCCAACTGTCATGTGGCCGAACAACGCTGCCGTGAGCTCAAGGCAAGAGTTGCAGCATGGCATGTGGCTGCAGCACAGCAGCTGCAGAGCAAATTCGTAGACCCTGCTATGGTGCATGAGTGGCGCCCTGCGTGCGTAATGCGTAGAGGCAAGGATGTACAGCCTGTGAGAGACCAGCATGGTGTACAGCCTACGGCAGCCATCTGCACACATGTCATAGGACAGCAGTTCTTCAGTCATGCATGTAGTTATGGCATAGTTGTTTGCGAGCTTTTTGGTGGCATCTGCAGTGGCTTAGAAATGGCTTTACGCAGCGGCATGATGGTGCAGAAGTATTTCTACTGTGATAAAGATCCAGTAGCTAGGCGCATTGCTGCGTACAGATTGCACCAGCTAAACGGCCAGTACCCTGCACTGCTAAGCCGCGACAGCTACCGTTATGCCTTTACGGCCTTGCCGCAAGATGTTGCTGCCATAACCAGTGACCACCTAGTTAAAGCAGGAGCTCAAAATGGAGACCAATGGCTGGTTGTTGCTGGCTTTGAGTGTCAGGACCTGAGCCCTGCAGGCAGTGGAAAAGGACTATCAGGCGGGCATTCAGCCACGTTCTTTGCCATGAAACGTGTGCTGGGTGCTTTGCAGCAGCTACAGCCGCAGCTTCCGCCTGGTTATTTTATAGAAAACACTTACCTTAGACACAACTTTGGAGCGTTGCAGCAGACTAGCGCAGCCGAGTACCAGTTCATCTGTCAGTGCATTGGTCATCCGCTTGCATGTGATGCAGCGCAGTTCGGCAGCTATGCACATCGGCTGCGCCACTACTGGACTAATCTGGCTCATCTGCAGCAGCTTGAAGTTGTGCTGCAGCACGTACACAGGCCTGCAGGTTTAAAAGTGACAGATATACTGAGGCCAGGTAGAGTGGTTTTGGCTGCTGTCAAGTCGGACGCAGCGCCCTTCTACCGCTGCAACGTCAAGGGTGAGCCACTGTCAGCCCTGCCAACTTTCACTGCTTACCGCATGTCTAGAGCATTCAAAGCAGGTCAGCCTGGTGCTGTGTTTGATGGCAACCAGCGTTGCTGGACAGAGCCTAATGCAGAAGAAAGAGAGCTAGCTATGGGTTTTGACCAGGGTTGTACTTACGTGCCTGCTGTGCTTGGGCAGATTGCTGTAGATGATGCAGCGCGGCACGCAGCTCTAGGCAAAGCCATGGATATGAGTACTGTCAGCAGCCTGTTTGCCATGTGCCAGTCTCTTAGCACGCCAGCACAAGCAGAGCCCGCTGCAGTTTCCACCTCGCTTGCTCTGCCTTCCGCATCGGTTCAAGTTGCTGCCACAGTCATCCAGTTTGGTTCTGACGCCTGTGTCTGCCAGCCTTTGACGTCTGCTGCAGCCCTTAGTAATGTGAGTGAAGTGGAGCCCTTTTATAGCAGCACAATCTACTGCATGGCAGCAGTGCATGACCAGACCAGCTCCAGTCATGTAGTAAAGCGTGACATATGGATGGATGCTGCTCTCTTGCATTTTGTGCGTGAAGGCGTTGTGCCAGCTGGCTTGTCAGCTAGAGAGTTGCGACAGCTGCATCGCCGCGCAGCACTGTACCAGTGGCTAACTGTCAATGATGGTGCTATGGTGCATGAGAGTATGCTTAGGAAAATGCCAGACGGCACTACCAGAGTTGTGCCGCCACCTGGACAGCGTCAGGACTTAGTTAAGCAGATGCATACCAAGGCAGGTCATTTTGGTGAGAAGCGCACCATCCAGCTGCTGCTTTCTCAATTTTACTGGTATGGCCTGTATAAAGATGTGTATGAACAGGTGAAAAGCTGTGACCTGTGCCGACGCGTCAACCTGGCCTTCAACGCGCGCTCATCTGAGCTGCAACCACTGCCCATCATGGCGCTGGGTTACCGCTGGAGCGTCGACCTCTGTGGCGAGTTCCTGCCAACCAAATCAGGCAACAAGTGGGTGATGGTGTGCATAGAGCATCTGTCTAAATGGGTGGAAGTGATAGCCCTGCCTGAGAAGACAGCAATGCATACTGCGCGTGCTTTCCTATCACATGTGTTGTCCAGGTTCTCAGCCATGGCAGTTGTTTGCAGTGATCAAGGCACAGAATTCAGAGGACAGTTTGATGCTTTGCTAGAATCTGCTCTCATAGACCATAGAGTGACTGCGCCACATAGGCCTCAGGGCAACGGGCTGGCTGAGCGCATGGTGCAGACGTTTAAGAAAGCCTTGCGCAAGTACTGCCAGCAGGAAAGTAACATAGATACTTGGGATGAAGGCATGCACTGGATAGCGCTGGGGTACAGGTGCTCACCGCAGGCTAGCACTAAAATTTCGCCCTATGAGCTCATGTTTGCTAGACGCCCTGTCGTGCCACCAGCCATAGTGCAGCGCCTGTCTCAACCAATTAGCTTTGATGACCCTGACTTTGCTGCCGAGTGCTTGCTACAACGCGCTGCTGTGGTGCAACGACTCTGCCCTGAAGCTATGGCCAACTTGCAGATAGCCCAGCACAGGGATAAGAGGAGGTATGCGCAGATCAACAGCGGAAGTTACAAACCTTCTCTGCTGAAGTTCTTTCCAGGACAGTTTGTATATGTGCAGGATCATGATGTGCAGAATACTTTGCAGATCAAAGCCCGGCCAGAGATATTGCGCGTGGTAGCTGTTAAGCTGCAGGGCCAGGTTACGCTGCAAGGCAGATGTGGCACCACCATACAGCAGAACATAGTTAACCTAGCACCCTGCCATTTGCCAAATATAGACCCAACAGTAGATCCTACCCTGGCCAGGCCCCCTGAAGACCTGCCTTGTGAGGTATGCGGCTCTCCATATGATGAAGCACGCATGCTTCTGTGTAGTAACTGCGCGACAGGCTGGCATCTGCAGTGCTTGAGCCCGCCTTTGAGGCGTGTGCCCGCTGGCGCCTGCCTGTGCCCTTACTGTGTAGCAGCAGGTGTCGACATAGGAGCTGTGGAAGTAAGAGGAGCTGTGAATGAACAGTACAGACAGGATCTGGCTCAACAGGCTAGGCTGGATGTAGCGCCTTTGTTTGGGAAGCAGCGCAGACGCATGCTGGCAGAAGCAGAGTTGCTGCATGGCAGATTCATCATATACCCCTTCCCAGGGCCTAACAGGACCAAGGTGCCAACATGGGGCCTGGTTCAGTACCGAGGTCATCGGCACTACCCACGCTGCATGCGCGTTTACTACCCGTCAGGTCAGCATTTTGACGTTACGCTACGCAGCGTTAGACCATACCTGCAGCATCCACATGCACGCCCGCCTGCTGATGTTCATATTGCCATACCTGCTAGTGAAACTACTGTGAGCAGCGCAATGGTAGCAGCACTGCAGCAGCCTGCCGCTCCTGCAGTAGACTTGACAGCAGTGCATTTGCGCATGCCAACTCTGCTCTCTCGCCATAGTGCTCTCACTAGCACCGACCTTGCTGTTCTTAGCACTGTCATAGACTTCTCAGCTGTCAGACAAGTGCTTGACCCTGCTGCCACCTCCGTTGCTGCTTATAAAGAGTTTGCGCCATGCGTGGTTGCTAATACCCTGTCTGCGGCACAACATGTTAGTATTAGCTCACATCTAGCTGCACTGCAACCTGCTTTCTGGCAGCATGTGCGCAGCGCTCATCCGCTGGTTGAGGCAGTAGTGTGCAAGCCGTGGTATCCTGATGCTTGCATAGATCTAGCCGTGTCATCCTTTAGTAATGGCGTCGACAGTGCGTATATTATGGTGCCCTGCCACTACTTGGCTAGCACAACCCCCTTTCGTGCAGCGTTTCTACGTCACCTACAGCAAGCTGGACGCCTTCACATCATCAAGGGTCCACCCTGCGGCCACGGCAATCTGGAGTATGTATGGCTGTGCATCTACTGCACGCCTGGCCTTAGGGCATCTCGACTACAACCAGACTACCGCGCGGAGGAAGGCTGTGTTAGCTATGTGTGTGGATGATGCTGTAGTTTTTGGCGTGATGGGCTGTTGCGTATTGGGGTCGCTTTACCGGCATCCACTCATTCTTCGGTGTGTGCCTAGAGGGGGTAGTGGCTCCCAACACTATCGGTGCTGTTGCAACATGCTGTGTGTGGTACAGTTACACCCACAGTGCAACCTTGGACACGCGCGCAGCATGTGTGAATAGAGTGTGGTCAGCAGCTGCCTATACGGCAGGGTTCCTTATTGCGCACGTCAGCTGTCATGCCGTACATGGAGTTGTGCCGAGCACACAGCCAGTCATGCTGTGTGGCACTTGGGCTGGCGGCGGTAGCATGCCCTAGCAGTACTGTAGTGCGTCATGAGAGATTACAGTGTGAAGGGATGACAGTGCTCGCGGGCCAGCCCGTGCAGCATTATTGTTGATGTTGTCTATGTCACGTTATCATCGTGCTGGTGCTGTGACTGCGCGTGCTTTGTGAGCCATTAGCTAATCAAGGTGTCAAGGTTGTCGGGAAACACGTCGATACACTTTTGGGTCGCCAGTCAGCTATTCGGACAGCTGAATGTGTATATGGTGTGATGTTATTACTGTTGGGTTTTTACCAAAGGAAACAGTGCAGTTTTGAGGAAGGGCAGAGCCAAAGAAAGTCGAACCAGGCAGGGCACTTGCTCGCTGTGGTTGTGTCGATTCAATTGCCCTTGTCGTGCAGGCGAGCACTTGCTAGAGGCCAAGCTGAGCAAGTCATTCTTGGCGTTGCCTTGTTATGTCATGGGGTCGACAATGGTCATCCCTTACACCCTGCCTGGCTGGTATTTAAGCTGGTGCTTCCTTCTGCCAGGACAGGGTTGTTTTGATACGTTCGCGTTCTCTCCCTCACTGTCAGTTTGCTATTGTTCTTTCTGGTTCTTATTCTTGTTCTGTCAGCGCCTCAGTGTGCTTTTGCCTCAGTGCAGCTGCCTTGCCTCAGTGCAGCAGTGTTGGTCCTCTTCCCTTATGGTAACTCTCTAGGCTTGTCTTACAACGGCAATTCCAGGTGTGTGCGAGTCTCTCTTTGATCTAACATTCAGATCTCACATTCAGATCTAGATCTAACCCGCTTCTAGCTTAGTTCAGTCTTGATACAGCTTGCATTGTGCAAGACAGCTGGCTCTCAGTGCTTTTGGCAATAGCAGACGGCAGTAGTAGCAAGTTGTGCCAGCGCCGCCTCTTGCAGAGTTCAATAGAACGTAGTTAACGCAACCCTCACGCTAATTCGCTCATTCAGAGTCAGAGTGCTAGTTCGCTGTAGTTTATCTTGCCGCCTTTCTGTAGTAGAGTGCCCGCCAACCAAACCAACTTGGAGTACTACGCTGCTTTCGCGGTGTCTTAGTGCGCTTCTTCTTCGTCTTACAGAGGCGCCAGAGAAGGATCTTCATCGCGGCATACCCTCCTTCTCCAGCTTAGGGTAGTGGCTCCCAACACTATCGGTGCTGTTGCAACATGCTGTGTGTGGTACAGTTACACCCACAGTGCAACCTTGGACACGCGCGCAGCATGTGTGAATAGAGTGTGGTCAGCAGCTGCCTATACGGCAGGGTTCCTTATTGCGCATGTCAATGGCCGCCTCTGTTGTGAGCCCTGGTGTTGTGCTGGGCTTCGAACCCTGCGTCACAGCAAACACACCAATCGCCAGCAGTTAGCCAGTTACTCGCTCCCATAGGCAAGCCCTCCATACTAGCTAAGTTGGTAGACAGCACACACACCTTTTGGGCCCTGTTCTGCACACGCTGTATACATGCCAGCACATCCGTGGAAGCGGCAGCTGCCCCAGCTGCCCCTGCTGTCGCTGTGCCCTCGGCTGCCGCTGCCACTCCTGCACCACAGCCACCAGCCGCTGCTGCCAGCGGCCCTGCCGCCCCTGCAGTGGCGCCACCATCGCCTGTTGGTCCACCCAGCTGTTGCAGTGTGTCAGCAGCAAGCACCTCTTCCTGCAGGTTCATGCTGGGCACGCGCGGTTGGGGGAACCCTGGCAGGAGAGGCAGCCGTAGCGATTGCTGTGGAGGGGGCCGGCCCAGTAGCACCTGCTGCTGCTGCTGCTGCTGCTGCTGCGCCAGTCGCTGCTGCATGAGCTGCTGGTGCTGCATGAGCAGGTGCTGTTGCCCCTGTTGTTGCTGCAGGTGCTGCTGCTGCCCGTACAGCTGCTGCTGATGATGTTGAGGGCGCTGCAGCCGCTGCCCTTGCCGCTGCGCTGCTGACCAGAGGAGCCGATGCTGCGGGCTGCCTCGCCCTCTTGTGGTCTCTCATAGTACCCCTGGAAGAGGTGCATCACAAGCAGGTTCCTGAGGCTTCCCCTACCGGTGTCGTCAGCAACAACACCAAGCAGCTGCGATCACTCCCTCACCACTGGGTGTCCAATGCTGCTGTGCTTCTGGAAGGTTCCCAGAGCTGTGGGGCTGCCCAGATCAGACACTGGGACCTTTGTGCTGCAACCTGGGCTGTCAAACAGCACTGCATCGTGCGCTGCCTCGCCTAGCGCGGCCTCAAGCATTCGTGTTCCTCTGCTGGTGGGCGTGAGTTGGGTGCTCGCGGCAACTCTGGCGGACACGAACTGCTGTGTGTCACTACGGTTAACAAAAGTGACCTTTTTCACTGGGACGGACAGTGCAGGAGTTTCCTGTTGCGTGGGGGAGCTCGCTTCCATACCAGATCATGCCACACACACACGAAGGTCAGTCCTCCCCCCCGTTGCAACGAAGTACTGACAACGCTGATCTGCGCAGCGGCAGGTGCGTTTGATGTGATGCGTCCAAGCTGCTCTCTGGCGCTGTTTGAAATGGCTCAGCAGGTATAGGGCTCATCAGTTGCTACACCGCCCCCGTCCCAAACGACTTTCCTGTCGCTTGGCGTTGCTCTCTCTCATGTTGGACTTGCTGGCTGAGTGTCGTTTCTAGTCGCCGCTGCATGGATGGCCCTGGTTCCCTGGGTTCGGCTGCAACGTGATCCAGCACGCCCACAACGGTGGCTCTGTTCGCACTGCCAGCGCTGGTTCATCACTGGTCGTCAGCACTACTACAAATATCACTATAGGGCTCAGAGCCTGGCGTCCACCCAACCGCAGCAGCAGCAGCAGCAGCAGGAGCAGCAGCAGCAGCAGGCCTTCGGGCCACCAAATGAGCAGCATGAGCTGGAGGGTTGGGAGCATGAGGAGCTGGATGCAGCCTCACTGCAGCTCACCCAGTTTTCTGGCCTGGCCGCCGAGTTTGCCAAGGAGCAGCTGTACTGTACTTTGTGGCCTCCTTCACAGCCGTTCTGGCGTGCGTCTGGTGCCGTCTGACTGGTGTGCGGAAGGGCTCCACCACACGCTACACTGCCTATGCCCATGAAGTGCGTGCACGCCAGGGCCCAGGGCTTGGACGCTCCTACCGGATGGGTGACCATGACGAAGGTGGGCTGGCTGGGGCTGTGAGCACGCACACGCTGGCTGTGTGTTGTGTTATCTTGCCTCTTTGTGTGCATCCGTGCGTGCATGTGGATGCTGCTAGGTGAGCAGAGCCGGTTGGTGGTTGGTTGGTGGCGTGGCATGCGTGTGTAGGTGGCTGCTGGCCGCAAACGCGTGGATATGCTGCCTGGTGGTGCAAGTGCTGACGGCAGAAGCAGATTGTCAACCCTTGTGCCTGGCGTTCATCTGCAAACCTCCCACGTTCAACCCACTGCCACATCACTTACACAACCCAATTACCTACCATTTAAACCCCACACCTTGCCACTCTGCCCACCCCCCGACCCCACCCCTCCCTTGTACGTTGCATGCCACACAGACCGCCAGTACACTGATGCTGACATGCGGGAGATGATGAAGAAGGCTGAGGCGCTCAGGCAGCAGGGGCAGTCTGCTCTGGACGAGCTGGGCCTCCATGGCATGTCCCCCCTGCTGAAGCACCTGGAGTACCTGAACATCCGTACAACTGCAGTGGTGCCGTTCGTGCATGCATTCTGCCAGGGTGTGGTCAAGGACTTCTTCAGGGCGGTCTTCGCAGCGTTCCCCCGACAGCAGCAGCAGCCCCAGCAGGTCCAACAACAGCAGCAGCAGCAGCAGCAGCAGGAGCAGCCACAGCAGCAGCCACACCACCAGCAGCGGCGGCGGCGGCAGCAGCAGTCACACCAGCAGCAGCAGCAGCAGCAGCTGCCGCCGGAGCAGCCCCAGGGCCTGGGTGGCAGCGGTGTGCCTCGCCGCCGTTCCAGCAAGCGTAAGCGCAGCAGCGCCGCCGCACACAGCGCACAGGCCGACACGCCGGTGCTGTCAGCAGCCAAGCTGGTGCCCCACAGCCACCGCCGAATCATCTCACAGCCAGGGGTTTGCCACTGGCCTCCACCCTCAGAAGAACAGGCCCATGCGTGATCTGGTGGCCAACATCGGGTCCATGACTTTTGAGGAGGTTGCTGAGGGCGTGCTGGGCCTGTTTGGGCCAGTGCTGTGGCCTGCGCTCAGTGACAGTGGGCGTGTTGTGGCACAGCTGCTGCCGGACCCCGTGGTGAAGCAGGCTTGGGGCTGCCTCCGGCGTTTTGGCCGCTTCCACCTCATGGAGCAGAGCTTTGAGACCCAGCAAGAGCTGGATGCTGCTGCGGATGAAGCGCAGAAAGAGCTACTCTGCTATGGGGCACTGGCAGAGCAGGTGAGGGACAGACGCACGCAATGACCAGGGCTGTACGTGCGTGCGTGCGTGCGCGCGTGCGGGCTGGTGGTGGAGCAGCAACAGCTGCAGCAGGAAGACGAGCAGGTCCAGCAGCAGCTGGTGTCCGTGTGCGTGTGCGTGTGCGCGTGCGTGTGCGCGTGCGTGTTTGTGCGCGTGTGCGCGTCCGTGTGCGTGTGCATGCATGCCACAGTGCGTGCGTGCGTGCGTGCGCGCGTGCGCGCATTCGTGCGTGTGTGTGTGTGTGTTGGTGCTGCTTTGGTGTACATGCAGCCAAGACTCAATTGCAGCGTGTTGCCTTGGTTGCATGCTTTTCTGTTGCCATGTAGGACTTTGAGCCTGGCAAGCCCAGTGACACATCCCACAGCGACCTGTGCCGCTATAACCTGCACCAGCTTGCTTGCCCACTCTGGCAGCAATTCAAGTACAGGGGCCTTACCTGCTATCACCGCGAGGACTGGCTGGAGCGTTGCATGGGCCACTCCAAGCAGCGCACCAAAGGCAAGATCACAACCGTGCCTGCGGCTGTGACAGTGGCCAATGAGCTGGATGCAGCGGCAGTCATGTGGGCGGCCCTAGAACTGGGGCCGGCGTTCCAGGGCGTGGAGTCCGGCAGCGACGACATCGAGCTGCCAGACCATGCGGCAGAGCTCCTGTACTACAGTGCCAAGGTGTGCAAGGCCATGATGGAGGTTGCACACACTACACAGACCTGCTGTCCCACAGGGCCACCACAGGCCGTCAGCTCCGACAGCTGGAATGCAGTGCAGGTGAGGGAAGCGGCTGAGCGCGAGGGCCGTCTTGTGGGCTCAATATGCGTGGGCCCTGCTGGGTGTGCATCCTGGCAGTCATGGCAGTGAAACAGCAGTAGCGTCCATGTATCCACATCCGGTGTCTGCACGCTAGCCGTAGGCGCAGCTGGTGCATTGTGCTGCTGCGGTGGTGATGGTCTTGTTTAGTGCGTCTGCTTTTGCTGCTGCCGCACAGGCTCTGACCCTGTTGTGTTCGTGTGTGTTGACTGCAATTTGTTTGTGAACTGCCTCACCAGGCGCGTCTGCGGGCAAGCATGGTCAGCAACAGCCTGTGGTCAGCAACATGGGCTGCTGGCTGGGAGCAGCAGCAGCAGTTCGCCACAGCGTACAAGTCAGCTATGCTGGCTGGGGGCATGCTGGTGACATCCACATCATATCTGCGTCACCGTTCACGGGATTGCAGCAGGTTGTTGGTGTTTTTTGCATCACCAGCAGGCACCCAGCGGCCTTGGGCTTGTGAGGTGGACTCTTACATTCAGCTGCAGCAGCCCCCTGCCCCTGCAGCCAGCAGCCAGGTTGCAGAGAGCCCACCGGCAGCGGCAGCTGCAGCGCCTGCTGCCGCAGTGCCTGCAGCAGCAGTTGCAGCCTCAGCAGATGGCGGTGGCCGCAGCGATGCTGCAGGTGGTAGCGCCAGCGGCAGCAGCAGCAGCAGCAGCAGCAGCAGCAAGAACGCGACTGTGTGCTTTGCGCTGCTGCGGGGGTTCTGAACAAAGATGCCCAGGAATGAACCAGACCTAGGAGATCTGGTGCTGGAGGCGCGTGTGGGTGACTTTGAGAGGGGTGGCTCGCTGTATGCTGTGCCGCTGCATTTGATCCACTGCCCGTTGCATGCGTGCACGCATGTGCGTGACAGAGCAGACGGGTCTGGGGTGCAGTGGCTGGTGTTTGTGCCTGTGGAGATGCGCTCAAAGCGTGTTGGATTCCAGGAGCCACAGGTGTAACCCTCCTAGTTATTCTCAGCAGCGATGTACTTAGCTCTAACGACGGCCTGCACACACTTATCAGCAGCTGGTCAACCACTGCAGTGGTGGCGAGCTGGCCAGCTGCAAGGTGCCTGAGGCGATGTCTGAGAGCAGAGGCATGCCAAACATGCACACAAATGACTGTTGGATGTTTATCCGGTGGTTTCCTCTCGGTTTGAGATCCTTTTTAGTGTGTCAATTGCCCAGCGCTACTGTTGCGCTGCGGTGCTACGGTAGCAGCGCGCGGTAGCGCATGGTAGCGCATGCGTAGCGCTACATAGCGCAGCGTTAGCGCAGTAGCATGCTCACAGCGCAACACTAGCGTTTCCCTGTTATCATAGTGCAGGCCCATGGGTCTGGCCAGCTGCTGCAGCTGCATGCAGCACTGCAGCTCCCATGGCCTTGCGGCACCTGAAATAGCCACAAGAGAGCGAAAGGCGAATTTGAAACAGCGGGCGTCACCGCTTGCGCGTCACAGTCGTGTGTCACTGGGCAAACCCAGCAGCAGCAGGGCCAACAGGAGCACGGCCAGCAGCAACAGGGTCAGCAGCAGCAAGCACAACAACAACAGCAGCAACGTCAGCAACGCCAACAGCAGCAGCAGCGGCAGGGCCAGCGGCAGCAGAGCTGTCTGTTGGCCTGGTTGTGAGTGCTGCTGTGCTGTGCCTTGCAGGTGTTTGTGCGTGGCATGCTCACCATACTCGGCGGCATGCAGCGCTGGACTATTGGGCTGCTATATGAACAGCAACAGGCAGCTGCACAGGAGGCAAGAGCAACAAGGGAACAACCGCAATGTCAACAGCAGCAGCCAAGGCAGCAGCAACAACAGTACCAGCGGCGGCAGCAGCGAGCAGCCAACCGCCGGCGAAGGAGGCGTGCTGCTGGTAGGACAAGAATGGCCAACCTGTCATGGTGCAGTACGGGGCTCAGGGTGGGGTATATCAATGTTTGCGGACTAACACAGCTTAAAGCAGCAGAACTAGAGGGTCTCATGCGTTCCCTCAATCTCGACATCCTCGCAGTAGCTGAAACATGGGAGGGCAGATGCCAAATCTGCGCTATCCCTGGTTATGTTTTTGTTAGTAAGCCACAACAGGGAGGGCAAGGTGGGGGTGTGGACTTCTATATATCAAGCACAATCTCCCCACTAATCACTGCTCATGTCAACACACAGGTACCAGAAGCTATCTGGCTGGAACTGTCGAGCCGGCGAAGGGGCGCCAAACCCGTTTTCGTGGGGGTGGTTTACCTACCCCCCTCTACACTAGCAACTACCACTGCGGTTGAAAACACGTATGCAGCATTACAATCAGACATACACACCTTTGAGCAGAAAGGAAACACTATTATTCTTGGAGACTTTAACAGCAGAGTAGGTAAAGCCAGCCAACCACTACAGCACATTGGCCAATGCGGCGTAGATGAAAACGCAGATGCAGCTGGCACAGCCCTGAACAATCTACTACAAGCAACTGATATGTATGCCCTTAATGGGCGATCACCCAACGTTGGGTAGGGGTTTACCCCTACCCGGACCAACACACACCCGGTGTGCCGGTCCGGCATACACCCGCCTTATTACAAGGCAAGATGGAACCATAGAGGCACAAAATGCTGTCCTTGACTATGTCCTGACCCCCAAACGACAACTATGTTCAACATCTATGTTGACTCTGTGTTGAAAGAAGTGTGGGGAAGCCATCAAGGAGTTCCCCTACCTATCAATGATACAACTTCTGCTGCAATGAAACTCGTTGCACTTATGTACGCTGATGATATGGTCGGCCTTGCAGACTCGCATGAAGCGATGCAATCACTTATCAATGCAACCCGCACAGCGCTCACGCGGTGGCGGCTGAAAGCTAGTGTCAAGTCCACTGATGGGTCTAAAACAGCAGTCAGGGTGGTCAGGGGTGGCACAGCTGCTGCCAGGCAGCGGGCTGGTAGTTAGTTAGTTAGTTACACAGCCTATAGTGTTGGTATCCTTGTCATACAAATTAGTGGTCATGAAGAGAGAAATTATATTTGTAATTGGGCATGTACTGGATTTCTGCTGCTATGGGGCCAAAGCATAGGAGCCAGGTGAGTAGAGCTGGGGTATTGCTTTCTTAACGGGTGTTGAAGAACACCGACAATCCCAGACACTGTTGGTCTCACCGAACTGACTATGGTTGGAGCCATAACACGGCTAGTTATGAGGGTGGAAACCAACCTAAAACCCACCATAACACCATATGTTATCCCGTTGGCACAGTCTTGGACATCAATGTTACTGACATTGTAACACGATGTGGTTGGCAGGACCTGGAAATGACATACAGCGGCCTCCCAGGGTTTGACATTCTCTCGCCACACACAATACATGAAAATGCCCAATGCCCTAGTAGACATGGACCTGCCCCAACAGACCCCTTCGTGTGAGGGAGCGAAGGAGGCGTGCTGCTGGTAGGACAAGAATGGCCAACCTGTCATGAACCACCCTTTTTAACAAATTACAAGAGACTGTGCCTGCCACACTGGCGGCTATTCAAGCAGGCCCACCAGCCAATACCTGGAGGGTGCTGCAAACAGATGATGTCCTAGGCAATGATGAACCTGCCCGGCTAGCTGGAGCCGAGCGCAAAGACGTGAGTGCTGTGACAGCCATGAGAGCAGTAGTTGATTTTGTGTGTGAGATTTGGAAGCTGCGGAGTACCGTCCTCACAGGACGCGGGACCAATGAGGGCAACCTTATGGTGTAAGGCCTTGTTGGTGAACCTTGTTATTTTGAGTCAATTATTTGTGTGTGATTATGTGTCAGAAGGGCATTTTCATGTACTATGTGTGTGTGTGTGTACAATGTGGCGAGAGAATGTCCCACCCTGTGAGGCCGCTGTACGTCATTTCCGGGTCCTGCCAACCACTACATCGTGTTACAATGTCAGTGACATTGATGTCCAGGACTGTGCCAACGGGATAACATATGGCGTTATGGTGGGTTTCAGGTTGGTTTTCACCCCCATACCTAGCCGTGTTATGGCTCCAACCATAGTCAGTTCGGTGAGACCAATAGTGTCTGGGATTGTCGGTGTTTTTCAACACCCGTTTAGAAAGCCGTACCCCAGCTCTACTCACCTGGCTCCTATGTTTTGGCCCCACAGCAGCAGAAATCCAGTACATGCCCAATTACAAATATAATTTCTCTCTTCATGACCACTAATTTGTATGACAAGGATACCAACACTATAGGTTGTGTAACTAACTAACTAACTAACTAACTAACCAACTAACTAACTAACTAACTAACTAACTAACTAACTAATGGCACCACCTTGGCCGTCATTGCTGCAGCAACATCTAGCAGCATCCAGCAGCAGCAGCAACAGCAGCAGCAGCAGACAGCAGCACAACATGCGGCATGTTAGTGAGAGGTTTGGTTGTCTTGGCAGTGTCAATGTGATGCTTGGACAGGCCGCAACCTAGATAGCAGGTGCTGCTGGCAGTGGCAGCTGACGAATCGCCAGAAAGTGCCGACACGCAGATCGTCGGTGAGGTTTGCAAAAGGAAGTCAGTACAGCCAGTCATGAATGTACAGCCATGAGGGACGATCATGAAGCATATTTGACGTTCAACAACAACAATTGTCAACAGCCGGGTATACATGCCACGTGTGAAATTGCACAGCCATAGATAGATAGAGGGGTTACATGGTGTGTTCATGCGGCATACGCCACCACAGACACCTGGTAAAATAGGGTTCAGCATAGAGCTCAGCACGGGCCGGCCCTCGAAGAGGCCCAACCCCTGGAGAAATGGCCTCATGTGTGTAAGTTTTGGCATTTGGCCATGCAAGCACAGCCGCCTTCCTTACTCCACGCAATACTCCCCCAATCTACCTCCAGATGGAGAATTGAAAAGGATCTAAACAAGTGCTGCCATCAGTGTCAGGGACGGCAAGCCGTGCAGAAAGAGCACAGTACTGTGTCAGCACTAGTGCCCAGCCACTATGGGCTACTATGCACTTTCTGCACAACGAGTAGGCTGAGCTCACAAATCACTGTTCCACCCAAAGGCAGACATGATTTACGCTGAAATATGGGTGTAATCAGTTGGACAACCAAAGCAAGTCATGTAATGCAGTTGCACAGGTCATCCATGCACTCCAGGAGCTGCCAGCAAGTTGCTGCACAGCACAAAGGGACCACTAGACAGCACCTGCCTTCCGGCGCAGGCCACCCTGAACCCAGCCCATCCGCCTGCTGACCAGTAGCGGCTATACTGCTGCTGTA
>CADDIJ020001862.1:0-33962 GCA_902809745.2 Tetradesmus lagerheimii | reverse complement strand
GCAACTGGGTTTCTTGTTTCTGGTGCTGCCTGGGGCTGCTGGTGTTTCGTAATCACTGCTGCTGCTGCTGCTGCTGCTGCTCTTGCTGCTGCTGCTGCTCTTGCTGCTGCTGCTGTCGCCGCTCTGTTGCTGTGCAGGGTCCTGGGTGTACGTGCGAGGTTCTTGTGCAGGCAAATGTGAGTGGCTCTGCAGCAACGCAAGGCAAGAAGTTATCACGAAAAGAAGCATGCTTGATTCAGCAACTGGGTCCAGCAGTTACCCAGCCATGTGCCGTTTTCTACTTGGCATTACTACGTCTTGTTGTCAGAATATTTCACCATGCTGTGATAAGCCACCTTCATTCCATCACCAATGGCAGGCTGAAGTCACGACTTGATAGCTTCGAAAAGCACACTGCTGCAACCCGTGAATGCCCAAACGATGTTGCATCACCTGCGGTGTTGCTGCTAGCCCCTAGATCCAGCTGAAACCCTTTTGTGTTGATCTGTGCTGCTGCTGCTGCAGCCGTCAAGACATACTACTTCACCTTTCAAGGTGAATGAATTCAACGCCGCCGCATTCTGCAGCAACGCACGCCAGCTTAGACTTGCGCTCTGATAGCACAGCTGTGTGTAGCGGTTGCGGCTGTATGTGTAGACGCCACGATGCGCAGCTGCAGTATATGCCGATGCTATGCAACCCAATTGGACCACTGAGCTGCCAATGCTATGTCACCTGTTTGGACGACAGAACTGCCATATTGTCGGCTGCAAACATGCATGTATGTTGGCAGAAGCGTTAAATGAGTTGCTCTTACTGTGGCATTGCTGTGCCATCTCCTGGCTCAGCCGCTGACCAAGAACATGCTTCTAACACATGCACAACATCACGTCAGCCGAAGCCAACAGCACCAGATGCTGCTTCTTCAGCCTTGTTGTTCCTTGCCGCATCAACAGAACTCTGGCAGCCGTTGTCTTTCCTTGACACGGCAAGTATCTCATTCTGAATGGTGAACTTGTTGCCTCTCACAGGTCCGCAGCAGTACATGCAGATAATGCGTGACAGGATTGCCAGCGGGAAGGCCTTGGACATTGGCAACTTGATGCTGCAGCGGCAGCAGTCCACATGTGAGTTTATTGGTCGTAGGATTCACTTGGTGCGCGAGCAGCACTGTTGCTATGTTGCATGCAGATGATGTGTGCCATTGCTCATGCAAGCAGCATTAACTACGTTTCTAGCTCAAGTTGACATCTCTCAGGGAACTTGCTTTGTGTCACAATGGTGACATGTTCATGTGGGTCACCATCTTGGACAGTATGACGCACCCCATGTGAACAGATTGACCACATGACCAAAACGAGATGAGCACAGCAATACATCACATAGTACTTCTCTTGAAGAACACAATGTTTTGGATGTACTGAGCAAAGATGTATCCGTGTTGTGTCAGTGACACACCCTACCCAGCAGCTTGCTTTGCATGTGCAGTTCATTACATGAACTAATTTGATTGTGCAAACAACTTCAAATCTTGGCAGCATCCCACAGGCCATAGCATCATAGCAGCTGCACAAATGCTGCTTGAAGGTCGCATGTGATCTGGTGTGTATTGCTATATTGCCCTGCGTCATAGGATAGAAGACAGCATGCAAACCCAGGTGCACGGTTACTTCACCTCCTTTTGCACTGACAAGGACGCTGGTGCTGTGCAGTCTCGCTGGTAAATACCCAACTCACTGGATTCAAATTCAGCCTGGAACAAGCTTGGGTGAGCAACTCGCCCAGCAGCATGCGCAGGCGGCTGCTGCTGGAGCAGCAAGGCAAGGACGAGATTGTTGTTGGGGTGCAGGTGAGGCCATCAGCTGCACAACACACAGCACCTGCTGCAGCAGCAAACAAAAGGAATGTTTTTTGGTTATCAATGCCATTACAGCAGCCTCAGCAGTGCGGCTTTATCAGATGACATGAGTCTGCTCTGAGAGCACAGCCATGCAAGCTGCAGCAAGGTTGGTGGTGTGTGTGCAGCTGCACCTTGGCTCCTGGAGTAGCATGTGCACAGCCGTAGCATGTTTCATGGTGATGAGTGTGCATACAGCTTGGCAGCTGTTGCCGCATGTCATGCAGATGGATTTTGACGATGGCAAGTGAACAGCCGTGGTTGTTCTGCACCGGTGCATGCCACTGTATGGAGCTTGTTAGCTCTCTGTACTTGTTCCTGTACGATGTTGCAGTCCCTGCCCTGCACGATGCGCACGTTTTTCATGACCTCCTGCTGAATTGTACCCCAATGTTCTTTCATGTCCTGGCCATTCAAGGCCAGGCTGGCAACAATGAGGACATTAATGTCAAGGCCAGGCTGACAACTGAGCACAATATTGTGTCAACAACTCCTGCGTGTTGGTCTGCAGTTGTCAATGGGTGAGGGCATCATCGCCAAGGCAGCAGAGAAGGTGGTGGATGCTGCGGTGAACACACCAACTGCTGCGAACTTCATTGTTACGCAAGTCGTGGATTACGCCAAGACCAAAGCACCAGACCCCGTGCTGCTAAAGCAGGTGACTGCAGCCTTCCTGGGCCAGCAGGTTGAAAGCGACAGCTGCAGCTGCATATTTCCTGTGCTATCAGGGCCCATGTCTCTCTGAGCTTTTATCAATCCGTATATCAGCCCCTGTGCCGCAATCCGGCTGTAGGGAAGCATTCACTTGGTGCCCAATACATGGCAGGCTGCATGGGTTTGCAGTCTCAGCACGCGGCATGGTTGGCACTGCATGGCTGCAGGCGTCCGGACACCGGCCGCTTGCATGCATTGCGGGCGGACTAGAGCAGATAAGCCTGCTTTTGCGGTTGGCTTCAAAGTACACTGTGTGCGACACCCGCACAGTTACTACTATTGACATTTGCTAAGCCGGCTGTCATGCTGCACGCAGATGTCGATTGAAGTGACTGACAGTGTCGGAAAGCCGCTGGGGGCTTCAGCAAGTGCAGGTGAGCCGGCATGTGATGATGGACAAAAATCAGAAAGGCGTCGACCAATGTGCAACAGTATATCGCAGCGACTACGTAGCCACACACAGTAGACAAAGTCTA
This sequence comes from Tetradesmus lagerheimii, assembly GCA_902809745.2. Taxonomy (NCBI): domain Eukaryota; kingdom Viridiplantae; phylum Chlorophyta; class Chlorophyceae; order Sphaeropleales; family Scenedesmaceae; genus Tetradesmus; species Tetradesmus lagerheimii. The sequence continues at coordinate 30,896 of CADDIJ020001862.1, read as the reverse complement.
AGCGGATGCATTGTGCGCAGTGATGGCCAGTAAACAAGCATCAAAAAACACACCGCAAGCAACAACAGTGCGTCAAGTTTTATAGTTTTGGGTTTTCAATGTGTGGCATGCTGCTGCTGCTGCTGTCGCTGCTGCAGACAGCTGCTTCGCACAGTTTGTCCCTCGCACGGCAGTCAACGATTCGGCAAGCATCATCAGCACGGAGCAGAACCGGACCGCCTCAAGCGTGACAGTATGCGGTGGTGCCAGAACGCTGTCCACAACGTTCACCTACGTGTCCTCAAGGTGAGAGGCAGCCCTCAACAAGACATATGCTACTAGCGGTGTGGTGAAGTTGGCTGTCAGAGAGGGTCAGAGAGTTCTGTTGTACTTTGATTTGGTTTTGATTTCTGGCTTTATTCATGTGGCAATCACCAACACAAAAACCAACACCGTATGATTGTTACGGTAGGCGAAGACCTGGTTGTGACACCCTCATTGCTATCAGCCAGTCATGGAGCTGCAGACTGAAGCAACTGATATAGTTATGATCTACAGGTGCACTGTCAGCATATCACAAGCAGAGCAGCAGCACACCAGAGCACCAGCCTTTCCTTCAAGTGCATATGTTTAGCGGTAGCAATAACCTTACATCATGAAAAGAACCTCCTGTGACGATGCCATGCTTGCTGTGCTGTGCTGTGCGTGTAGCGATTTGACGGGCAGGACAACGCTGGCTGCACGCATCATCAATAGCACAACGACATCATGCAGGGTCTCTCCACGTGAGTGGACAGTGAAATCAGAACTTCAGGTTGTTGAGATGGAGCACTTGCAAGCTCAGCTGCATTGCAGACATGAAACGCCAATGCGGCGTGGCTCGAATACTGCGTTCAATGCAATCGCCTCAGTAACAGCAGGCCTGCCGCTCCCAAGTTTGTTGTTTCTTGTGAGACAAGGGCCTTACGCAGCGTGTGTCAGCTATATCACTGTGTAGCAATGCACCAGATTGCCAGCCACATTGGTTGTGCATTTCAGCAGCCGCACGCAACTTGCTGTCAACTGATATAGCGGCGTGGCAAACATGCGTGGCAACTACTGCAAATAAGGACGTTGTGGACTTTGCTGTATGCTTCATCGGCAAAATTTCGGCAAACTTTGAGCGCTGCAATACCCAGAATCGCCAGAAACCTGCCTTAAGCACTGTGTGGTGTCCTTGCAGCTGCTATCGCTGGCAATGCCAATGGCACCACGGTGGCAGTGACGTGTAGGAGGAAAGCAGGCGGTGCTTTTGTGACTGCAGTAGCATACACAGTCGTGGTGAGTCCCACATGGACACGGGTGCCCCCGTCCATGCAGCAGGGTTCAATCTCCAGTTGGCACTGTTGGCAGCAGCAGCAGCAGCCGCAGCAGTTGCGACCCCCGACAATGCAGCAGGTTGAAACCACAGCATGCCAGCAGCTTGATTGCCAGCCAGCTGCTCATTATCTGTCCTGCATCGGCCCATGATTGTCCAACTGTCTGTTTGGCGTGTTTGACGGTTCGCAATGCAATGTTTCCTTGTTGCTGCAGCTGACATCTAACTTCACGTGCGCTAGCCAGCAGTCCCTGGCAATAGCAACCACCACCGTCAATACGGTGGTGCGCCCCAGGTTGACGGTCAGCGCAGCCAAGCAGCAGGCACCCATATGTGGGGGCAAGGCTGCAGTCGCCACTTTTAGGTACCACCTCAGAGGCCTGCAACCTGACCAGGACTTCATCCTCGCTGCCAGAGTCGGTACCAACTGCACAACCAAGTTCGACTCGCGTGAGTGAAGATGATTTCAAAGGCTATGCTCTCACTTGACGCGCTGGGTGCGGCTTGTTAGATGCTGCAGTGTTATAAGCACGGCTGGTGATGCACCACTCCAGACTGCCGAGTGTTGCCACAGTCATCGCTACACATCGAATGCGTGCTCAATGCATTGTTTGAGAAAACGTGCAATAGCTATAATAGCAGGTCGTGTGTCAAGATCCCCAAAGTACTGCACAATCGTTGCATGTTGACACAAGGGATGTACGGACGTTACTGCACATTGTATGACGACTCTTCTTCGCCTGCCATGGTGCTGCAGAACCCCCCAAAGCAAACGGTACCGTGGCAGTGACATGCAGCGGGGCGCATAAGCCTGGGGCGTCTGTGTCGGTGGCCTTGAACCTGACAGCTACCGCGCAGGGCTGCGGGGGAATCTCAGGTACTTGAGTCAATGGTAGCCTCTCTGATCAACACTCAGGCCAAATTATCATGCCAGTTGAGAAGCATCAACCCAACAAAATAACACAGTATTGGTACTACCAGCATGCAGTGCGTTGTGCGGTTGCTGCTGTGTAGCCAGCCAGCAGTGGATGTGTCAGCAGGCATAGTAATGTAGCTTTCGGCAACTTGACGCCATATTCTGCAGCCTGATGACTGGGGTGTGGTGTGCATGTGTTGCAGGCTCCCGGACAGCACTGGTCCCTGTCATCTGCTGCCTAAGCGGCAGTAGCTATGCCAAGGTCAACCAGGCCACCTGCTTTCAGCACGTACGGCCAGGCACCACACCAGGGCGGTGCTCAAAGTCGCCGACCACTTTTGGGTACTTCAGCCTCGGACCAGGATCAGGCAAACTCATGCTGGCGCAGCAGCCTGGCAGCTGCAGCGATGCTGTGGCTGTTGCTGATGTCACCGTCTCTTGCCCATTAGGCTCCGGCAACAAGGTCGGTTTCAAGATCACACACAGTGCAGCTTGGAAGTAAGTGGAGCTGCAGGGCACTAACACCTGCGCAGTAGTGTGCCGCAGCTATTGCTTAGTAATGTGCCGCAGCTATTGCTTAGTAATGTGCCGCAGCTATTGCTTAGTAATGTGCCGCAGCTATTGCTTAGTAATGTGCGTGCCAACGCTGCTTATGCTCTATGCAATGTGCTCGGTGCATCAAAAACAGATTGTACACTCAAAAGAGCGCGGTGCCTTATTCAATGGGTTGAGGCCTGTGAGTAGCGTTGCTCTATCCCGCGCAGCATGCCAGCATCTCAGATGCCCAGGCTGGGTCAGCAGCACTGCTGCGGCAGGGCGAGAATTCCTGAGCCGCGCAGTGCATAAGCCAACAACAGTGCAGCAGTTGAAGTACGAGTCCCTGCTGCCGTCCACACCGGTGTTTTGGTCATGTGCGTACATTGCAAGCAGTCGTTGGCACACCACCATTGCACTTGCTGCTGTGAATGCAGGCCGACCAGGAGGCTGTACATGTTGAGCTGCAATGCACCAGCAAACTCAACTGCCTGCCCTGGCAATCCCACTTGGATCAGTGTCAGAGCAAAGCCTGGTCAGCAGGGAGCGCCGGAAGGACTGACAACCACTCTCGCCAACGGCAAAACAACAATGGCTTACAATGTGACAGCAGCCTGCAGCTGCCGCAGCGTGTATCATGGCATTTATGACGCCTCCAGCTATAAGGGTGTTGATCCTATTCAGTGCCCTTCATAAAGATCCTAATCATAAGGAACTCAGTGGTGGCTGCTGGTATGTGACCCTTTGCTGCGGCAAAAGCTTCTGCTGCAAGTGCAGGCTGAACTTCTTCATACTTCTTCATGGGTCACTGTGGGTGTGGAGGTCTGAACATTGGACAATTTTGCAAGGACAACAGGAGCGTTGTTTGTGAGTGCATTCTGGCAAGCTTTATGGCGCATGTGCATTTATGTGTGGTGTTTGCAACTGCAGCTGCAGCGGCACTAAACCCTAAACCCTGGCGGCTGTATGCATGGTTGAATTCAGCATCAGTGCCCTTCATAAAGAGTCCTGAGCCAAATTGGTGTATCAAAATAGAGATGTTTTGCTGCAATATGGCGTGCTTAAAATGTTGCATGGACGCCTGTAGTTGTCACAATTTGATTAAACGGGTGCCCCTCCTCGCCCCTAAGAAATGGCGGGAGGGGTCTCTTCTGGCTGTTTCAGCCCCACTGCTGTGCCTGATATGCATCATTGATTTTGTTTCGATGACTGCATGGCATGTGCGGCAGCTGCCGGTGTGTAATCGTGTGTACGTTGTGCACGCATGACGTGGCTGGCTGGCCGGTCTGTGCTGCATGCGCTGCATGGCGTTGGAATCACGTGTTTTGGGGGGCCCTGTTTTTTGTGCCTGTTTGAAAAGTGAAATGCACTTGTCCTGGTGCTGCTCACCTGTGTTGCTGCTCCCTGTGGTATCACCGAAGGGTCAGTGTGTGCGTTGCTGGTGCAAGCCGTGCCTCAGCGGCTGTGCTGGCGAAGTTGCTGGCGGTCAAACTTGTGTTGTTACTTTATTGATGGTAACAGTGCATGTGTGCGAGTGCTTTACGTGGCTGCACAGACTGATTGCCGCGTGCTCGAGGAGGTAAACGCGGGCGCTCAATAAACGATTTCCTGAAGTTTCAAGCGCTGCCAACAACATGTATAAAATCGGCAATGCAATAACAGCCATGATTCTTTTTGCGACGTACTGTGAGGCAACATGATGTAACATACATAACTATCTCCCCGAGCGACAAATGCAGCTTTCACCAAAGCCCTGTCCCCACAGGGCTGTAGTGAAAGCGTGGTTGTCGCTCGGCATCTATATATTGTTGAATCATAATCCTGGCAGCTGCCAGGATTTGATGTGTCTGTTATGTGCAACGGCACATAACAGACTTCTCGGGGGTATACAGGCCGATGGCCTGTGCAAGCAAGTCACCGCTTCTCCGTTATCAGCAACTTTTTAAGCTCTGCGCTTAAAACCCCCTTTTGTCGCTGCCCGGCGTATGCGGAACGCATCACGTCCATGGTGCAGCATGCGGCAGCAACATGACAGCACTTTGGAAGACACATGCAGTGCGTAAGTACATGTCCACAATTACTGGGCAAAGTTTTGGCAACACTGCAAAGCATGCTGGGCACGTGAGATGTGTGTGGCTTGGGGAGCATGGGTGTTTTGATGGTGATGGAATGGTATATGCTGTACTTGAAGTCATGGGCGTTGACTTGGCGGTGATAAGTGGTATCTAGTACTGCAAGTGTACCTTCATAATGAAGCGGGTGGCGGGTGATGACTTAGGAATCGCCTTGCATGGCAGCAGGGCGGCGGGCCCCAGGGACTTGCCAGGGCGGCAATAGGGCGGCAGGCAGTGGCCACCGACAGGCCATGGCCCACCAGTACTGGTGGCTAGTCAGTCCCAGCGCCAAGCATTGGTCAGCAGTTGACTAAGTTACCTTGCAGCCTTTGATATGTTAAATCTAGGTTACAGGTCAAGACCGGGCCATCAGCAGTCTACCGACGTCAACGTACGCAGGTCCAAGAATGAAGGCTGAAGACCTTGGCTCCAGGCCGGGAAGGAGGATGACGTCGGTGGAGAGAGAGAGTTACAGGAGAGGAGGCAGACGTCGACTAAAATAATAACGCAGTGGCAACTAACATGATGTAACATACATAACTATCTCCCCGAGCGACAACGTGTAATTGTTGTATTGTTGTCATCCAAAGTGTGCTTCAGTGTCACTGACCCAGCCAGTTGAGGCTCAACATGCGCGATACATCATCTACTGCTATTTTTCACATGTTTTCACAACCAACCCGATATAACAGGACGGCTACGCATACCAGCCGTCTGGCATACCAGACCCCGGCTACCAGCTGAGCTTGGGATGCATTGCACCATGCAGTCATGATGACGCATGTGATGGCCTTGCGTCACGCCCTTGAAGGGGCTCCTATACTGTGCGCGGCACACGCGTGCCTCTGACCGAGAAACTTCCGCGACGCGACGCGACAGTCGCGAAGCGTATGCCGTACTATGGTAAAGCCTTTACCATATGGTACGGTACCGTACACGTGCCGTGCGTGCCACGTGCCGCGCTTCAAGTACGTGGCAAATGCGCGCTTATACGTGGCAAGCGTGGTCGCCTAGTAGGCTTGCTACGTATGGATATTGCTTGCTTGGCGTCGCATGCGCTTCAAGCCACGTAAGTGCCACAGCTGTGGGCCACGGAAGTGCCACGGTCACCGGGCTGGTGTCTCAAGTATCAAGGAGTAGATGATGACCTTGTGCTTCAAGCTTTTGAAAATTGTGACACAATTTTAGTGTGCACTGACTTACCAGTGCATGGCTATCAAGTACCTCTGGGGTGCCTGATGCTGGTAAACTCCCGTGTATAGCACATAACACATGCCATTTCACTGAGGCTCAGTCATGATGCACGGTGCACACATGATGTACCCCCGTGATGTACCCCTTAATTCACCTGACACATGCATGACTTTAACATCTCAGATCTCACAAGGCTTGTGAAAGCAAGCTGACTGGAGGTTCAGACAGAGACCTAAGAGACTCTCCCCGGAACATGAACATGCATGCGGCTGCCAATGCCAGGTTGAGAAAAGCTGAAGCCCGTAAGCGCACAAGGGACTTGTGACAGGGTTTTGGTGGTGCGTGCGGTGTGCTGCATGTATGCCATGCGCGGCACATGGAGGCATGCACACGCTTAATTATGCAAGACTGAAGGCACACATGTTTGCGCTGCTGGCAGCAGCAGCCTGGAAATCATCAGCTTTTGTAAACTGCGCGTCATGTCAAACATGGCAGCCAGGGTTAATGCACTGCAAGGCTGTTGCCAGAAGAGTTAAAAGACGCAAATGCGTACCCGGCAGCGGCCTTCTGCAGGCAACGCCTAGTTGGCAATCATCATTATTGAAGTTGAACTTCACCAAGCAACATACAGTGCCCATGCTGGCTGCCACACAGCATAAATGACATGTGCATGGCAGTCCGCACTGATCCTGAAGAATTATACGTTATGGGGGCACATGCTCTGTTCAGAGCTTCCTAATACTATTATTGCATAGCATGCACCCAATCAAAACAGCAAACACGCCGGCTCATCGTCACATTCGCCCCTTCACAGGTGTTGGGTGTGAACACACCGCGTAGCTCGACCATTGACGCACTGCGATGGCATCAATACAGGAGGTAACTGTGTAGTAGTTGCCTTGACTATAGGCTCTGTCTACGTTTTCTAGACATGCCTCAACATGCAATAGTACTGCACATGAGTCCTCAAAGCACTTGCCTGACGAAAACCATATGCGGTATGCATCATGCATCATGCAATGATTGCAGTTTGTGTAGTGCCAGCCTCGGAGGATTCAATCCTCAGTGCTGCTCTGCTGGAGCCGTAAGCTTCTTGCTGTGAGCCCCAGTTGCAGCTCAGGATTGTACCTGCCCCCCTTGGCCAAAACATAAAGACCCCGTGGGTCTTCATCACAAAGACCACAAAGACCCCACCCATAAAGACAGACACAAATTGCCGCATCTTTGCTACAAGATTCTAAAAATATACACTCTTTGTGGCTGTGCAGCCAGTGACAGCACCAGCGCGACGTGAGCGCTCCAGGCCATGCACGGTGCAAGGCTGTGCAGCCACCTATCTCAAGTTGAGCGTTGCTGATCCAGCCAATCAGTCCAGGCATGCATCACAGGGGTGAAAAAAACCAGTACACATCAGTGAAACAGCTGCACGCCCATTGTGACGAAAAACCAGCAGTACGTGAGCTGCTGATAAGCATAAACTCTTTGAAGTTTGCTGGGCATGACGAAGAAGGGTGCAGTTAGCGCCAGAAAGTCGCACGCCGTAGTAATAGTCATGAAATGAACTTGACGTACTTTGCGCAAGGTTGCTGCACCCGGTCGGAAGACGTGTGGACAACGGTCAGCTTGACACTGTGCAAGAAGTGCAAACATGCCATGTCAATGTTGGAGTTCTGAGCAGATCTGTACAGATCTACTATGCTGGGGAATCATAGTAGCAACAGTAGCCTGCAGTGCACCGTGCATGATAATCTTGAAGACACACACAATGCTGGCTGCACAGTCAGCGTGGCCTGAGTGCACTCCTGAGTGGTCTGGCAGACCTCGGCCAGCCTTCCCCGCACAAGTTTTCCGCAAAATACTTCCAGCCTGATCTTGGTGATTGATCAGGGTCATTTTGGGACAGATTCACAACCACACAGCTGCAGGCGCCATCCGAATGGGCGCCAGAGCTGCTCACCTGGAACACAAAACGTGCTTTTGCGGGTCCAAGTGCCTGTCCCGTCGCACAGCGTAGTGACAGGGCCGCCGTACACACAGGCCGCGCTGGTTGTGCAACAGTTTCCTCGAGTAGTGCTTCCGCACACTTCCACCCAGCGCTCAGGCCAGGCTGAAAACTCGTCTGGATCCAACGGCTTGAACGGGCTGCCGGTGCATGTCAGTGCAGCAGCACCTGTAGAAGAAGGCACACGGCAGCAGTGATCGTTTCAAACGGTAACTTTGAGCAGAACAGCGTCAGCAGTTCTGGGCAGCCAACATTGATCAGTAGCTGCTGCCTTGCTTGGTGATCCAGTGCTGTAAATGCCAGAACAAATTCACCCCGGCTCAAGTATTAGACACGCAGGCCAGCTAGCTGACTGCCCACCAGACCCGGGGCTGACTGCATGCAGCTGCTGGCAGCTGCCCAGACCACAAGACCAGTGCCGTACTGCACGGAGTGCAGCAGGGCAGTCACACGGTGTTCATATGGATTTACGGACATTTTCAGGATGCACCTCTATCGTCTGAACTGCTTATATGCTGCTCAGTGCCTGGGCTGCAGGCTGCTCAGTGCAGCACGCCTGATACTCTAGTTGCCTCAGCAGCCTGCTGGTGTTTCGCAAACACTGCAAAATCATTGGCAGCGCGGCACGTTGACCCGCCAAAAAGCTCACCAGTGCAGCTGCCAGTGGGGCTGACCCAGGCGCCAGTGCTGCTGCATTGTGCGCCTATGGTGCCTGACCCAGCCACACAGGCGCCAGCAGTTGAGCATGACGATCCACGAGGCGTGGCCCCGCAGGCTGACTGCCAGGCAGATGTAGAGAAAGAGGCGCCGCCTGATGACGTCACAGGGTCTGGCGCGCCAGTGCTGGTGGCTGAAGAGGGCAAACAAATGCGGCAGCCGCAACCGCAGATTTGGTGGATGAGAACAGATCTGATCACGTTGCAGTTTGTCATGTCAAATGTCACATACCAAACAGCCCCTAAAACGAGACACATATTTGTGAGCGGCACTGGCAGTTGCAAGGGTTTGCCGCAACCAAGCTGCTGCCAGCTGGCAGCGAATTTGGCTGTTCACATAAGATCCCTTGCCCTGGCAGATGCATTGAAGCATCACTCACGAGCTGCACAGACGCCGCTGATGCGCGTCCACAGCCCTGATGCCTCGCAGAGTGCAGTGATGGTGCCGCCGTTGGTGCAGACACGGTCTGAGGTGCAGTTGCCGCCGCTGGGTGTGCTGCCGCAGGCTGATATCCAGGCAGTCACTGGGCGGCTGTAGCCAATATCCGGGTCGCCATCACGGAAGGGAGTGCCACCACAGGTCTGTGGCACAGCACCTGCAACATGTGGTAAGCCGCACCACCAACATGCCATGCGTGTTGATGGTGCACTGTGTGATGTCAACTAGGCACGTATTTTCAAATGTGGTGCAGATTCAACCCAAGTGGTGTCCTTTGCAGGCTGTAAAAATACTAGCTCGAACAACGCCTGCTGAGTGTATATCTTTACGGGCAGGCTGTGTACACTGAAACACACTTTTGACAGCAGCAGCATGCATGCAAGAGGCCCCAGTCCTATGACATGCGAACAGCAACCACTGTTGCAGCCTTAGACATGTGCAAGAGCCACTCCAAAGATGAAATTCTATGCGGCAGCTGCTGTCCATTGGCATACGTCACTGCGTATATGATGGCTAGCAGCATTCAGCTGCCAGGCCATCTACGCTCACTTGTGCATGTGCCGCTCAGCTGGTTCCAGCTGCCAGCCTGAAAACAGCAACGCACTTGGGCAGGTAAATACTCTTGAGGAGAACTTGCTGCAACACCTCACGAATTACAAGTGTGATCTCTCATGTACCTAGAGACAGAACTGAATCAGCACATAGGTTCACTGCCCATCTCATGAGTTTGTACAATCTACTAGATTGTGGCACAAACGAGCATGGTCGCAGCACGGTACGTGTATTCAGGTGCACGTCCGCTGATTGGCATAAACGGCTCAGCAGAGTTCGCCATAGTTGCTGTAACCGTTATGTTGCCTGAGGCTCATACATTTGCAATTGATGCTCAGATGCTGCAAACATGCACAGAACAGCACAGCACAGCACAGCATGCATGCAGTGTTTACAAACTTACTGTGCAGACTGTGGACAGTGTGCCAGTGTAGCCTGTCCCGCATGCAGCGGCGCTACAAGTACGGCGCTTGATGGTGTTGTTGCAGACAGCAGCCCAAGCAGCAGGGTCTAGCGGCGCACCGTTGGTCACCCAGCCGGCTGTGGTCACAGGCATGTCACCGCAAAGTTGGCCTACAAGAAACACCGGATGGAGTATACAGCAGCACAAACAACGACTTTCAACACAAGATTGTAAATTTTGCTTTCAAGGATGTCTCTTGACCGATAATCTGCATGCGCCGCCAACTACAACGCTGTGCGGGGATACATGAGGCAACCAGATTGCCATCAAAAAGCATTGCGCACAACTGGTTGTAGCCAGGCAACTCATCATCACCGTATCCACATGTACTGTTTTCTCTCAACAGTTGCCGTTCCTGCTGAGTGCTGAGATGCCAACAGCTGCATGCGTTGCACATTTGCTCTCCTTGTGCCATTCATCTTGCTCACCGGGGTCACGGTCACAGCGACGTCCTGCCAGCTGCCTGTGCGGCCACACACTGCACTGACCGTGCGCGCTCCTCCGTCAGGGCAGGCCTCATCTGCGCGCTTGCTGCAGTTGCTGCAGCTCAGTGTGGTGCTGCAGGCGGCAATCCACGCTGCGGCATCAAACGCGCGCCCGCCTAGCCCAGGGTCTAACGCAGATGGTGCACCGCTGCAGCCTGCATAACATTGGACAGTGGATATCCGTACTATCAGTGAGGACTTCCTGTCACGCCCGGCGGCTGGGTCAGAGTGGTTCAGCAGCAACTTGACAACGCCGTACTTGGGCAGCTACTAGCTGTGCACAGGTGTCCTCATCTATGCGTATACATCACTAATTGTGTATGCACTTCAATCAAGTTCAAGGCATGACACATGCAGGCCAGCTGGGCAACACTGCGACACCAATGGTTTATGCAGCACATTCAATGCCAGAAACCTGAAGTTGCCTGCATGGGCACATGCCCAGGTTATATATATAAAGTCGCACCCACGATTTGATGCATGATATGCCTGGCTGCACAACACCATTGTGCAGTGGCAGTGGCTGCGAATGATCAACGGCTGCTCTCAGGGAACACGGCCAGACTCACGGGCCAGGCAGGTGCCGTTGATGCGCGTCCAGCCCCCAAAGGTCTCGCAGAGTGCAGTGACCGTCCCGCCCTCAAAGCAGGCCGCCTGGTGCTGCAAGTTCTGCCCCTAGGGGTTGCCCCCACAAGCTTGAGTCCAGGCAATTGGCCGGGTGTAACGGATATCCGAATCAAAGTCACCGAACGGTGTCCCGCTGCAGTTGTTGATAAGGGCTACGGGCAAACAAAAGGGGGCCGCGGCAACGTCCGTGCGTCAGTCATGGCACATCACGATGGAAACTGCCGGTTGCATAGAACAACACTCAAGCGCACATGGTTGGTGCTGCGGAGTTTGACTTGGGCACATATGCGAAAGCAGCGACTGAACGAGCTGCGTACAGCTGCACAAGGTTTTGTTTTCACTCCCTCCTGCCACAATCCTGCCCTACAACACGCCCCCCCACCCGGGTAGCTCCTTCGCAATGTGGTTGCTGCTAAATTCGCATTAAATGCTGATGCAGCTCTGCTGGTGCTGATTCAAACTTTAGTACACTTCAACAGGCGCCCTGGCGGCCCTATGCTGGCGCTTGCTGCATGGCCACGAGACAAGGCCCAATGCTGTGCCGCACAGCAAGTTGCTGCATGCCAACATAACAAGGCCCTATACTGGCTGCTTGCTGCCGCTGGTTGCATGTTGACTAATAATTTGATCAGGGGCACAAGCTTGATCATCAAGGCCAAAGGCTGGTATCCCTGCCAGCCATTTTCACATGTGCATGTGCCATTGAGCTGCTGCCAGCCTGTTGCCTGCACAGAACACATCCCGCGTGACGCACACAGGTCAGTTGTAATATTGTTCTGAAGTATCGGAGGCTACGCACATTGAAGTAATCTGCAGTAGCAAGTGGCAGGTCAGGCATGGCATATTGTCTTGCTGAGACCAGCGCTGCTTCTGTGGCTGCACCCATGAAATCAATTGTCAAGGACAGCGTGCCTTTTGGGGCTGAGTGTTTCAAATAATTGATGTTTACATTTGCTGCAGGCGCAGCAGCATCTTGTGCCAGCACCTAAACTTCAGCGCGGCCGCATGTGCTTGGGTGCACCACTTGAAGCGTGGGCGCTGCCATGGGCGCTGCCCATGGCACCTGCATCTCTGTGCAGCATGGGCCAGCCCCAGAGACCTGCACCCTCAACCAGTGGGAACCAAACACGGCTGTATGTTTTGCAAGTCTGTACCCTCTCCGGCTGTTGTTGTGCAGACGGCTGACAGTGTGCCATTGTAGCCTGCCCCACATGCAGAGGCACTGCAGGCTTGGCGCTCGATTGTGTTGTTGCATGCAGCAGCCCAGGCAGCAGGGTCTAGGGGTGCCGCATTGGTTGTCCATCCATTTATCACCCTGGGGATTGGGCCGCAGGTGTTGTCTGCAAATTGGAAAAGTAGGGCAAATCGTGGATTCCATACCATATGATATATTGTCAGCCGCTGACAGCATATGATGTATTCCAAGTGTGAAAGTCACAGCATCACCACACCAGTTCTGGAGATGACATGATTTCCTGGTATGGCATACTGGTAGTATCAACACGTGCTGGTAGCCACTGTAGAAATGTTTCCTTGCATGCGTGTACTGCACATCAGCGGTATTATCTAGGCTGTATCTGACGGGACACATGTACAGCCTGATGAGATTGCAGATCAAACTGCATAAGCGTCAACAGAGTTGGCAAAAGCCTAGGCAGAGGCCTCTGTGACAGTGCCTACAGTTTTATGTGTGGATGAACAACTGTAATCGCCTTCTCTGCTGAACCAGTCACGTCACAGCGACAGCAGCAGCTGTCAGCAACTGCTCACCTGAGGCAACCGTCACTGTGACGTTCACCCAGTTTCCTGAGGCATCGCAGGTAGCACTGACAGTGCAGATCCCGCCATTTGGACAGGCCTTGTCTGCACGCTTTGAGCAGTTGTGGCTGCTCAATGTATTGTTGCAAACAGCAATCCACGCAGTTGAGTTCAGAGAGTGTGGCCAGCAAGGCCTGGAGAGTTAGCGGGAGGTGCACCGCGGCAGATGCCGGTGCAACCGTTCCGCTCGTTGGTCCAGATTGGCACCGGAGTGGGACTCGATGCTGAAGGCGCAAGCACACAGGTAGCCGCAATGGTGCCGTTTGTCGAACACAACGAGCTGGAGGTGCGGGTGGTGCCGTTGCTGGTTGTTGCGCAGTCAGCTTGCCATGCAGAAACGTTCAATGTTGCGCCGTTTGTGGGAAGTCGCGGAGGCGCTGATGTCCTGCATGAGGTGGCAACACAGCTACTTGCACCGGCTACCCACGTGCCATTGCTGCTGCACGTTGCAGACAGCCGGCCAACTCCTCCAGCGCAGGCAGCTGCTGAGCAGTTTGCGCCAGCAATGGTTGTGCGGCAAGGAACTTGCCACTCGCTGCCGTTTGCGCCTACGCCTGCAGGGAGTTGTGGGAAGAGGGTTGCTGGGGGTGCTGCACTGCATGTGACTGCAGCAGCAGCAACAGCAGCAGCAGCAACAGCAGCAGCAGCAGCAGCAGCAGCAGGAGCAGCAGCAGGAGCAGCGCCGGCGGCAGCGGCATGCACAGCAGGTGAGAAAAATGAACACATAGATAGGCTGATGTGCATGTGGCGCTGATGAGTGCATGTGCTGGTGCTTCTGCTTCTGCTGTTCTCTGTTGTCTCAAACAAGGAGAATTCGGTAGGGTTTAGGGTTTAAACCCTACTAGCTGTCACCATCGCGGTGACTCACATGTGTACAGTCTGCCAAGTGCACAGCATGCGCATGCAGTGCATGCCATGCACAATGAATTCAGCTCAGATTAGCACTACCACTAGTAGTGCTGACTCAGCAGCGCACGTTGAGATAAGTGTTGAAAGCTTTGGTTCAGCGCTTGCTGTGACGTGACTGCTGTCTCTGCTTGCATGTTTGCGTTTGCAGAGCACTGGCATGCGCACTGATGCTTGCAGCTTCACTTGAGTTACGCAAGCAACCAAACGATGTGATGAGATATCCCAAATTTTCCTGCCGCTATCTCGGCAGCACTTGGGTCACACCTGCTGAGTTATGCATCCAGCTGTTGAATCAGTACCACCTCTGATATACTGCAGACCAGCTGGCCGCTCACCAATTGATACGTTGCATGCAGTACTTGAGTTGGAGCCAGTACCCAGCGTGGTGGAGTTGACGGGCCAGGGGCGGCACCTGGTGGTGTTCAGGGCCTGCATGCCCATTGGGGCCCAGCTGCCAACACCACAAATAACACAACTGCCAAGAAGGCTGGGTTCGGGGACTGTTCCTGGCTGCGTGGCATTGACCCAGCCGTAACCAGCACAGCAGCCTGCCAGATAGCAGGGGCAGCAGCAACAGCAACAACAGCACGGATCCCTGGACGGCATACACTGATGATATCAGTCGGTTCTTTTGAAAGCTTCAGAGGTGTGGTCACCATGCAAATGCAGGCTGGTTGGCTGCTGCCGGCATGTTCCACCAGGAAGCCAAATGCACCATACCGCATGCTCTGCATGGCTATGGTGGCCTACAGCTGATACGAACCAACAAGTGAACAGTCACTACCCAGGTCTGTCTGACCACTCACCTTCTAGGTGCGTCAGTATCGTATCCCCCCGCCCTCCCGAACACACAGACCAGCATTGTTTGCAAGGCGGCATCAGTGCACTGCTCGCAAATGAACTGGAGTTTGGTCACCAGCGTGGCGCTTGCAGCTAGCTTGCATGCCAAGCGCTGCCAGCAACTAGGTGTGCGAGCTAGCAACAACACAACAAGCCAGGCATTCTGAGGCATCCCATGCAGTGTGCTGCTGTACAGCTCATCTGAGCTCTGGAGCGGCCAGCCCTTAGCCCGCAAGCGGTTTTCACAATAATAGAAGGTGCCTCAGTGCAGTGCAGTGCCTAGTGCAAGCTGCTCTTGGGCGGGTGGAGGTCCTGGTGGGAGGGCAAGCCACGCAGGTGGGCCTGCTGCTGATAGGGCCACCAGGGGAGGCAAAATCGGCTGAGCAGGCCCTGCAGGATTGTGCCCTTGAAGTCAACGGTAGCAGCTCCGTTCCTGGTGGGCAGACTGTGAGCAGCAGCAGCAGCGGCGGCGGCGGCAGTGATGGAAGCAGCAGCAGCAGCAGCAGCAGCAGCAGCAGCAGCAGCAGTGGTGGTGGTGGCGGCCGCAGCAGTATCATGTTGTGCCACACGCATTTCAGTTGCAGCTGCTCCGTCAGGTGCATCACAAACTGCATCCATGTTGAGTTTGTTCATGCGATGCACGCACAGCCTCCGGCGTCAGCGGGAGTGCAGCATACATCCTAACACAGTCTTCATCTTGCGACAGCTGCAGCGGCGCAGCAGCGACAGACTTCAAAGTATACATTTCGGCGGCTGCAATGTCGTCATCACAGTCACAGCCTTTTGTGATCTCATAGGCAAATGTCGGTCATCTGCGGCCCAGCCAGCTTCATGCACGCCAGCATATGCTTAGCCTGGCTTAGTTTGCCAGCCAGGGCACTCACAAGTGCAGTTAGTGCTGCCAGTACTGTTGGTGCTTAGGCCACTGGAACACTTGGTGCAGTTGGTGCTGCCTGCCGTGGGCGTGACTGTGCCTACTGGGCAAGCTGTGCAGGTCGTGTTGCTCGTGGCGGATGGCGCAAACCCAGGCCTGCAGCAAGCACACACTTTGATGTTCCCAGTTGTTGGTACCCTGCAGGACTGGCAGGCCGGTCCGCAGCCAAGAGTTGTGATGTTGGTGTTGCTGGGCGGAGGGAAGCACGTGCTGTCCTGTACCTGAGCGCTGCTGATGCAGCACAGCAGCAGCAAGGCCAGACAGCCACCATTTAGGATGTTGATCGCCATGACTGCAGTAGTAAGCAGCGCATCAGTGTTATATAAGCCATTATTCAAAGCCTTGCCAGCACAGCGGCCAGGCACCGTTTCTGTAAGCCGCTGGCCGTACCTGCCCGCCGATGACTTGGTCCTCCGCTTGGCAATGCCGCAGCCAGCGCCTGATCCGGTGATGTTTAGGCTGTAGCGATATCGCTCGATCTTGGTTATAAGCAAACCGCTCTTCAAGTGGCACACGAGCTTTTGCTGGGTGCTGGCACCGAGTCCCTGATATTATGATACACACAAGTGGCACGCCTGCATTGCAGCGTACTGTTCAGTCTGAACGAATGAGGTTTTAACCCTGACAATGGCAGCCCGGGTGAAGATATGCATAATGACAGCTCGTACCTCAACAGCGCAGTAGCAATTCCAGACGGCGCTTACCACCCCAGTTTGTTGAACTCGCACCTATTTCGTACTGTTCGAGCGACACGCTTCGTTGCGCTGGGCTCATAACTTGACGCGAGCCCCCGCACTGTCAGCTGTCACAAACGCGGTCCGCGGTGTTTATCAAGGCGGAAATTGCAGTCCAGCAACAGATCGCTGTAAGCACAAGAAAGTGCAGTTCAGACTTTACCTGGCGTCACCGAAACTAATCACCTGTCTAGATGACCAGGATGCACCATTCGAGCCTCATGTTACGGTAACAGCACTATGAAAGGATTGCAGGACACCAGAATGCACCTATCATGCAGCAAAGTGCAGTACGCACATGTCTAGATCAGGCCCCTGCCACCACCGTGGTGACAGCTGATCAATGTTCATGAACATGCTGGAGTCTCACCAGAGCCTGTTGATTGACCACTATCAGTTGTGCTGCCTCAAGCTACAAAATCAATGGTATCTGCACAGCGCTATCCTACAGCTGTTACAGCCCCGCTGCGAACCTGGAAGCAGAGTAAACCAGCTGCCACGCATACTGCAACAACATGGCATGAGCATGCTGACACGCATTGCGCAACACATGCGCAACCGGACGACCTTTACAGCCATGCCACTGCAACATAACATATGCACTATCATACCTGTTTGGAACAGCATGCAAGCACCTAAACCGCCTTCTTTCGCATGACACAGCCACATTACACGGCGACTGCTGCTGCGGGCTGCTGCTGCTTTACGCTCTCTCGCTCCTGCACGTTCATGTACAGGCCATCTGTGGTGTGGATGGTAGCCCCTGTCGTCATGTTGATCGTTTGACCAGGCACCAGCGAGAAGTCAAAGCGCTTGAGCAGCACTGCCAGCGCCACCACTGCCTCCATGAGCGCAAACTGGTCACCGACACACTTGCGGGGCCCGCCACTGAACGGGATGTACCTGCGACAGCAGCACAGCACTTTGCGTCACGCATCTGAGATGCGATATACATGCAACAGTGCGCTGATTGTACACCGTTGCTCTTGAGGCCAAACCTTCCGTGTGCTGCTGACGTAAGACTGACGACTGTGACTACTGCTGACGACAACCTCGACTGCATCCAGCCAACCTCGACTCAAACGCATGTTCCGCATGTTGTGGGCCAGGATGATTCTACATTTATTATGCTTCGCTGCTCCTCCTGCTGCAGCAGCTGCTGCTGCTGTGGCGAGATGACATGTCAGGGACAACATATGCATCTTGCTGCTGCGGCTGCTGCTGCTGCTGCCGCACACGCTTCAGATGGTCATCTGGCTCATGAAACAAACACAGCAATTGTCACCCGGGCTGTAGCAGCCGCACCTCACCTGTAGTCTGTGTTGATCTACTTATGCATCGTGCCGTTCTTGTTGCTGCTGCTGTTTTGTCTTCTGCCGTGACCCACCTTGGCTGATTTGCAGCCTATATGGGGCCCAATCAAAATGACATATGCACTTACTGCTGCTGCAGCTGCTGCTGCCGCACAGATGAGCCAAAACAAAATTTTTTGTCAGTCGGTTGCCACAGCCGCGGCTCACCTGTAGTCTGTGTTCTGCTCCGTAGGGATGGGCTGGTCCAGCGGGAAGCGCTCCGGACGGAACGCCTCGGGGTCCTCCCACACCTGCAGCGTGTTGCAGAAATACAAGATTACAGGTTTCTTGGAAGGCATGCGATATTAGAAGGCACGCTAATAACGCATTGGGAACTTTTCAAACTTGCATCAAACGCCAATGATCGCGATAACGCGTCATAATGTAGCAGCATGACACAGCACTGCCTGTTCACTGATGGGCAGCATCTTCCAAGAAGCACTGCGTGTGGCAGAGCGCCAGGAAGCCCACCGGGTGATCACACACCCGCAGCACATTGCAACCAGGGGTGTGCAAAACAATGCCAGATGAAACTTCTGAGTGCTGTCAGCTGCACCCCAGCTGAGGCAGTGGTGGATGCTGTACACGCTGATCATAGCCAGTATTGATACTACTTCAGCTGCACACTCATAGTATGCAACACGATAATTGGGCGACGCGGTTGGCCTGCAACTAGGCTGAAGCATGGTCAGCGGCCATAGCAGCGCCAAATGTTGAAACCCCACCTGTGGCGAGTGGTGGATGTTGTACACGCTGATCATCACGTCCTGCCCCTTCACCACCTCGTAGCCCCCAGGCAGCACGTCAGGCACGCGCGCACGACGCAGCAGCACTGGCGGGTGTGGGTACAGTCGCATCGACTCGTTGACGCAGCGCATGATGTACTTCAGCTCTGCATACTGCTGCATGCTTGGCATGCTGCTGCTGCCCATTACGCGGTCCACCTCCTCCTGCAAACGCAAGACAGTCATAGCAGACATACAGTCCAGGCTTTTCGATGACACTGCTGCAGAGAAGTGCCCGTGTGAAGGCTGTGGCCTCGAGCAACGCTTGTGAGTGTGCTTGCAAGCACTGTTTCAACAGTACACAGCTGCAGTTGACAGCAGGTCAACGAATAACATCTGCAGCGTCAGCGATTGAATTCGGCACACTGCTGCACGCTTGGCATGCTGCAAGCGCTTCATCTCATCCTTCTGAACGCATAATGAAAGCAACAGACAGCAGCGGAAAGAGAGTGACCACTAGGCAAAGCCCGTCAAACACATATGTTGCGTGAATGCCTTGCAGCGTGCTGCAGTGTGGATTTGCTGCCAGGTTGCTGCTTCACCCAGCGGTGGACGCATATGCTAGACGAACTTTGAATGCTTACTGCTGCAGGTGCTGTGTGCACCAACGCGGTGTTTCGGTCGGAATACATGGTCATGATCCGAGCCTAGGCACACACTGATACACACAACACACAACAGCGCAAACGCCTACGTCACAGCCAGCACACCTGTGCTGTGTGCGCATGCTGTGGAGTCTTCATGTCAGTGCAGTGCTGCCGCCCAACAAAGACGCACCACACCACACACGGCATACATTACATTACAATACACTACATGCTCCACTCAAGCAGGAGTGGGAACCCGCTCAGGAGTCAACGGGAGGCTCTTAGGGGGATACACTGAACGCACTCGAAGCAGCAGTGGGGCCAGAAGACACAGCATCCAAGCTGCAGCGTGCTGGCTGTCAACACAACTGCCCACGCACACCATAACACGCGAACAGATGCTAACACTGCGAGGCAGGAAAAACGCACCTTTGCTTTCTGCATCTGCTGTGGGTTCTGCGCCAGCAGGTACAGCGTCCACGTGAGTGCGCTGCCTGTGGTCTCGTGGCCAGCCACCAGCATGGAGAGCAGGTCGTCACGCAGCTGTGTGCTGTCAACCTCCTCTCGAGCAGCAATCAGGAACCGCAGCACACTTGGGTCACCTGGTAGCACAACCAAGATGCAGCAAAGACATGTCTTTGTGATCAGCAGCACTGTAACTGCTGCTATGCCAAAGAACATGGTGACTGGACCCACATGTAACTACTATCTTGCTTGAGTTAAATCATTAGAAGGCATAGCAGCAGGTATAGCAGGAGGTGCAGTTGCAAAAGGCCTCACCCTTGTTCATGTACTCCTCTCCTGCTGCACTGGCTGCTGCTGCTGCTGCCATCTCCTCCTCATCAACCATCTCCTTGCACTTCCTGCAGCGCAAAGCACACACATATCAGCACATCGACACATCGACGAAAGCAGTGGAACACCGCGCTGCCGGCACCCGTAATGCACCCGGCATAGTCTGTGCCAGCTGCACCTGTCGCCTACCCGACTGCTCCTAATCACACAGCCACAATACCACCCGCTGATGACGTGCTGGTCTGCAGCCTGTCCCGAATGCATGAATGAATGAGCTTCGCGTGGTGTGTTTGCACTAAACACCAGCGTAAGTTCAGGAAGGGTGCGTGTATGACGATGAGGAGACCTCGCGCGCCTCCACGCACCCTACCATCCCTGCCAGTCCCGAGGGGTTCGGCACTGCCTGTCCCGCATAACCGTGCTGCCTGCTGTCGCACATGGAACAGCAGCAGACCAGGATCATTGCAAGCAAGTCACTGCAGGTGCATCAAAGCAGGCAGGGTGCCCCACCTGATGAGTGTGGTGGTGGTGTCCCGGATGAGCTCCACAGCAGCCAGGGCCTTGCGCTGACGCGGGATGAGCGGAGCCAGCACTGGGAACTGCAGCAGAGAGCGGCAAGCATGAATCGGCACGCCTATAAGCTTGAAAAAGCTTCAACAATACGTCAGCACAGCCTATCACCACGTCAGCACAGCCATCAGACACAGTGCATTCAACAGTACGTGTGCGTAGGATGCACTACTGTTGGCCACTAACTGCAGCACAGCATGCCTCATCAGCACAGGCACAGGCACTTGCACGCATGATTGACACATCCTGCGATGTGCTTAAGATATTAAATCTAGAGTGAGTGTGCGTGGACTGCACAGGTCGTTGGCTACTGAATTGGAGCAAGGCGCTGGCAGCTGGCAAGATATGAACGGCGCACTTGAGAATGCAAACACAAAACTCCATCTTCTTACACTGTTTCGTGCACACAGCATCAGCACATGACATAGTTGCAAGTGCTGCTGAATCCCAAAGATCAGACAAGATGCTTGCTCATGCTCCCCTGCCGTCAAGCGTAGCATGCAGCGCCTGCCAGTGAAAAGCTTGGCCCACCCAGCATAGCGGCAGCAGGCTTGGTACACGCTGCTGTGTCTCCTGGAGGCTTGTGCCCTCGCACTACCATGCTACAACAGTGCTGCCACTGCCCTCAAACACCCAGCATCAGCCTGCCAAGAGAGGGACTACGCAAGGCTGCACCCAGCAGCCTACCTTCCATAGCGGCAGCAGGTCTGTGGCGCGCTGCTCCGTCTCTTTCAGGCTGGTGTACACAGCTTGGATGAGCGGGCTGTCGCGGTTGAGTGCATCAAAGTCGTAGTTGAACACTGCCTTGCCGATGATGTCGAGCGTGAGCTGGCTGAAGCAGGCCTCCATGTTGACCGACTGCTTTGACGCTGCTGCTGCAGCCAGCTTGTCAGCCAGGTGCTGCGAGGAGGGCCCAAACACGCACGACAGCATCTCTTCTAGGTACGCCCTGCATGGCAGCAGTTGGCACGCATACAGACATCCTGATGAGCAGCATAGCCTGTGTGGAGGCTGCGGCAGTACCAGTATGCACACTACAGCAGCTGCTGCTGGCAGCCGTGATGGCAGGGGGTGAGATGCATGTGGCAACATCTCCTGATGCCCTGCAACTTGCTGCTGCTGCTGCTGTTGTCGAACATCAGCGGGCAAGTGGGACCAGCGAGGGCAGTTGCAGCTGCAGCTAGGGCGGGTGATGGTGGTCGCAGGTGTATGCCGCTGCTGTTGCGATACGGTAGGTAACCTAGTGGAGAGGGCCCAACCACGTCGTTCCTTGCGCACGCTACCCAACATTACCGAGGTGCAGCTGCAGCTGTGCATGTAGCGTGGCGCTGCAACAAACCTGCCGTCGTCGCACAACATAGCACATGCAGCGACCGGCTAAGAAGACGCTAAGAAGACGCTAAGAAGACTGGCTAAGAAGATGCTTCGTGCCTGACATCAAACAAGCCATGGCGTGCTGCAGTCAGCAGTGCATCTGTACAGAGGGATGGCGACACGGTGCGCCGCCTGCATTCAGGCGCTGACACTGCCCACCTGCAACTGTCCATTGCACGTAACCTCGACACAACTGAAACAGGTGGTGTGCCATTTCGAGCAGCTACAAAACACCCACGACAGCCTGCACTGAGTGCTACCGTTGGAATAATGCAGAGTATTGAATAAACTTCTGTTGATACAGCACGCAGTAAACTCTCGTTTAAAAGCCACTTTACAGGTAGATCACGGTTGAGTCAACCTGGTTTATCCACTGCGCCAGTTGCAGTAATCGTGATTCACCGCGTCAACGTGGTTTGGTAAATGTGACATAACAAGAGCCAGTGCAGCACTCTCAAAGATGTGCGACATGGGGTGGCCACAGCATTACGTGCTCAGCAAGCTTGTACGTGCTGCATCTACTCCCCTGCTCGCACCTGTGTAGGGATGGTGACACTGCGCGGCGCCGCATGCGCCATTGGTCGCCGCCAGCCACAGCAAAGCCTTCCCCAAACAGGAACTTTGACACCTCCGCGACGAGGCCCTTGTCGTAGATGTTGTTGTTGCTGTTGTCGGTGGCGCGCAGCACGTGCTTTGCGGCAGCAGGATCCGAGATGACCAGGAAGCTGCTGACCGGGCCTGCAGGGGAACAATAATGCGGCTTTTTCAAAGGGTTGAATAATTACTGCTGTACAGCAGATACAGTTCACACATGTGTGCACAGTCAGGCGAACCCGCAGCTGGTTCAAAGCGGTATGGTTGGATGCAACCGGAAAGCTGCTTGCAGGGCTTGCAGGGAACCGCAGTGTGCAGCATATGTGTACAAGGATCGCTTGTGGGCGATTAGTCGCCTGGGGGCAGCATGCTGATGCGCAGCTATTGCTACATTACATTACATTACATACTCCACCCAACAAGGAGTGGGAACCCCATTAGGAGCCAACGAGAGGCTCATAGGGGGGCTACACCATACTACAGCCACATGCCAAACTGTGTGAGCGCAGTTCAGTCCAGGGTGACACATCGACTTTGTCAAGCCAGTCGTGTCATACTTTGTTTACATTGCTTCATAAAACCACAACAACAGTAACAGCCCACCTGTAGGCAGCAGGTACACTGGGCCTGACTCGGTGAACCACTTGTACAGGGCCTTGAACAGAGCGCCACCCAGCAAGTCCTGGATGTCCTCCGGCTTGGCATCTGCAACGGGGATGTTCTGCAACATGTGATGAGAAGAGAGCAGCAGGGAACCCAGCATTAGCGCGGCATGATGAGGCATGATGAACATGTTCTGCTTGGTGTGTGTGTGGGTGTGGGTGTGGATGTGTGGGTGGGGGGGGGGGGTTCTGCAGGCCAGCACAGCACATTGGGTGATGAAAGCCCCACACAGTTGCTGTCGTACCAAATCTGCCAGCGCTCTTGCTCAACAGTGCACAACACAGCAGGTGTTGGAAATTGTCCATCCTGATGTTGTACATCAGCACCCTATGTTCTGGACTACGGACTCCTAAAGCAACGCAGCTGCTTGATCAAACATGACTATTAGACATGCTGGATGTGCAGCTCTAGTTGCACAGCTTGATGCCTGCCATTCTGCCTGTTGCGCAGCTCGTGCTGCTGCTGCTGCTGCTACTGCTGCTGCTGCTGTTGTTGCATTGCTGGAAGCTCAGCATCAAATGCAGGCTTATTGTGCCGGGCGGCTGTAGTGCTGTGTCTAGCCCGATGCCCTTTTCATGGTCTATTCCTTGTCAGTTGGAATGTGGTTTCACACAGCAATGCTCCTGTTGCGACATTAAGGTCTGCATTGACCCACACTGTTGCAGGAATTAAGTCTATCATACCAACTGCTCATAGTTGTAAGTTCAGCTCAGTACAGCAACTACACGGTTGCCAAGCACTCACTCCTTTGCCGCTCCACAGCAGGCTCAGCTGTGTAAGCCATGCTGGGCTGATGCTGCTGGCTCCCGCCCCTGCTGCATCAATGTTCTTTCCTCCTACTTGACCAGAGTCCTGCACGTAGGCAGCGTTCGCCAATGGACGTTCAGCAAGAGCTGTTGAGGCTGGCTGGCTGTCCCTGCTGTGCTGCTGCTGCTTGCAGAACAGCCTGAGGTGCACCCCACCTCTTCGTCTGAGGCGCGTGCAGCGATGCTGCGTCTGACTGGGTTGCGGGTGAATGCACGGCTAGAGACGATGCGGCATGGCGTGGCACTCTGCAGCACTGGCCTGCTGCCACTGCTGCGTGTATTGCCGAGCGAGCGCTGCTGAAGCAGCGACATGGTGAATTACAAATACAAATTAAAGATCAAAGCCAATTGATGTGTGCTTTGAAAGCTGTTCTTCGAAGCAGATGCGGCGTAACCCTGTCCTGTCATGTCCTTGGTGTGTCTGTCAACCAGGACCTCTGCGAGGTGTGCTCACCCTTCAACAGAATAAGCACACCATCAGCATGATGGTGCAGTGCTTATGTTGCTTAACCACTGATGGGGCCACGCTCACTGCGTGTACTGTAAGCTGGCTGTAAACAACAGAGGGAGCAGCACATAACAGAAAATGGAGTGCAACCTACAGAATCTTGTACTTGAATGTGAATCGGAGGCACCAAAGACTTCTGAATATCAGCTGTGAGCGACAACTGTCAACAGCATCATGTGCGCCACTCTCAGCTGCAGCATCAGCAGCAACACGCAAAGGACCAGCACAGCTGTTAGGCGAACAAGCCTGCACCATATGCTCTGTGATTAATGGTGTCTTTCCTTCTGCGGCAGCAGTCTTTCCAGCAGAGTTATCTATAACGTGAACAGTTGCTGTGTCATGTGCACTGCAGCTCACTACATGTGTCCTATGTTTTTGCTGCTGTGTTGTGCATCTTCTTACAGCCCCCTTGATGCACGACTCGTGCAGCATGTTATGTAAGGGTGCCTGTCATCGCGCACCAGCTGCCAGCTGGCAGCTGCACGCCAGGCAGTACTGACAAGCTGGCTAGACGGCAAAAACAAACTGTGACAGCTGACACCTATTCGTGATATTGGAGTGCGACATGCACATCGTGGGCCCTGCAGGACGTGCATGCACATCGGACGTTGATCCGTGTATGCACATGCTGTACAACACAAAATGCAAAACACAACACAAATTACAACACAAAAGCAAGCACAATGTTTGTGTCTATGCAGATACAGATGAACCTGTCCCACTTGGTGATGCGCTGCCCTGAACACGCGGCCTGCTTGTGCAGGCTTGCAGCTGATGACTGCTCTCTGCACCAACACCTAATAGCAGCCAGAGAGATTCTCAAATGCCTGTCTATCTTCATATACAGCGCCACTACCCTGCACAGGTCCAGGCTTGACCTGGAAATGAACTGCAGCAGCGCCAGCAGAGGTACGTTAATGTAGAAGGCTCTTCGCAGCTTGGCAGTAGCTGCCTAGCATCCTTGACTCTGAGTCCATATGTTGGCAGTAGCTGGCTAGCTCATGTTCAGAAGGTGCTACAGCCAGCTCGACAACATTATGTCAGTGGGATGCCTAGCACTGCATTTGGGGCAGCAGTGGCGACAGCGAACAGCAGTAAGCGCAGGAAGGTGGAGTGCCTGGCAGCGCAGGGGCTGGGGTGACAGTTGAAGTTGCAGGCAGTGCAGCCACTCTCACAGCAGCACCTGCTGCAGATGACTGCCAGCTCAGCCAGGGACGGCAGCAGCAGCAGCAGCAGCGTTGGTGATATGTTCGGTAGTGCCTGGCTGATGTGCAGCATCAGTGCAGTGACCAGCCCTGAAACAGCGAACAGAATAGCAGCAGGCAGCAGAGGCAGAGGCAAAGGCAAGCGTGCACAAGACACGCTTGGTGGCAGTACAGGCAGGCATGCAACGGCATGACATGACGCAAGTAAAGAGCGGAGCCACCATCACCACCGGCAGGAACAAACAGCAGCATCAGTGCAGCTCAGCAGCTAGGGCAACCAGCGAATACGGCATAGCACTGGGCAGCTGATCGACTACTAGCAGCAGCAGCAGCAGCAGCAGCAGCAGCACTGACCACGGTCGCAGCGCCTGCTGCACTCAGCACACAGTGGCAGCTGCAGTCAGCAACTACCTTTGTCCAGCCGCTGTCGTGGTGGTATCAGCTGCAACAGCTGTGCTTCTAGCTACACTGGTTACCACACAGCGACCACCAACACCAGGAGCAGCAGCAGCAGCACCAACCTGCAAGCAAGCGCACGTATGGGCCATCACTCAGCCCAGGATCCAATCTTGATCCGATGTTGCTGAGTCAGCAACAGCAAGCAAGCTGCAGCAGCTGCAAGTCAGCAGCCGGGATATGCCGGTGGGTGATGCCGTAACAATCATATCTGCTGTAACAGGGTGGCTGCTGTTGACCCTGGTGACAGTCACCTACGAGCCCTACTAGGCCTCAGGCCCAGGCTGGCCAGCCCATGGGCTAGGGTGCTCAGTGAAAAGCACTTAAAGCGCGGGAACGCCTGTCTTGCACGATGCTGCAGCCTTCTTGAACTGCTTGTTGAACGATGAACGATCAGACAAGTTGGTCTTGGCGCTCATTTGAGTTCTGACAGGCAGGATACAAACGACATTGGCGCGCTGCTGCCAAGTGACATGCGACATGTTTTCTGCGACAGTGCTTGAGCTCTTATATATGCGTTCTGATTGGTCGAACCATGTATACGTCAAACCAGCGCTGTGTCTCACTAGTCACTTCAGGGACTGTTGGGTTTGTTTGTCCGGAAGTTCATGATCAGTCCAGTGTCGCGCTTCATCGTTCTTTGATGTTTCTTTGCTAGCATATGGGGAGCACGACACCGCAAGCACCTGTGCACTGGGCAGTCATCTAAGCAGCAGCATGCCTTACCTCTGAGCAGCCTGCGTGGCCTGGCTTGATGGCAGCCGTTTTCAGCTGGGTTCAGCTGCTGCTGCTTTGCTTGGAGTGGCTGCATGCCCATACGATCGGGCCGCTTGTTGATGTGCTTGACGAGGGCGTGCTTGCCTCCTGGGAAGAGGCAGGCAAGCTGTTTATCCGCGAATTCTTCACAACAGGTTCACGGCTTATAAACGGAGCCTGCTCGTGGGCACTTGCGCTCAGTGACAGACAGTATAGGCATAATTTGAGATGCACCTGGCAGCAGAAGGAAGCCTGGCATAGCTGGTGGCGCGAGGAGAGGCAGAGCACGCTCAATGCCGTGCTTGCAGCGCAATGTCCTGCACCGGTGGCATCAGGTGAGCTGCGCATGCGGTCCATGCATGCCTTTCTGCCACCGGTATGACCTGATGCTGCTTGCTGCTGCAACTGGCGCTGTTGCTGGAGCAGTCCATGTTGCATGCGCCGCGGCTTGAGAGATGGAGTTGTTACTGCACACACGAAAAGCATTTTCCGCATCAGCTGATGAGCGGCATGCCAAGCAGTTGGTTGCAGCTTGCATGCTGTTGTTGTTGACTGCTGCTGTGGAAGTGCTTGAGCGCTGCTGCACTGTTGCTGTCCTGCAACAGTAACAAGTACAGCTTCATAGAACAGCATGCACGCCTGCTCAAAGTTCGCTGTCTCAACTCCATATACAAGCTGGACTGGTCACATCTCCAGCACAGTTGTTGCACCAGCTGATCGCCTGCTGTTTGTCTGCTGCCTCATTGGTATGTGGCATTCCTGCGTGCGATGCAGAGTTTCCCCGCGGCAGGCTGTCGCTATCATTGTCAGCAGCACGCAGCAGCAGCAGCAGCCTGCAGCAGCGCCACAAGCAGCGCTCAGCACGAATCTCTTGGCAGGAGGAAGCCAGCAGCGACGGTGGGACAAGTCAACACCTGGCCAGCCTAGGCGCAGCCAGCAGCAGCGTTGATGATGCCAGCAGCAGCAGTACACAGCCGCTGTCACCATTATCAGCAGCAGCAGCAGCGAGGTCAAAAGGCAGCTTGCTTGCATGTCTGGTTGCACGGCTGAACGTTGGCATGTTGGGTCGAAGCAAGGCCAGTCCGCGGGTTCTGGCAGCAGCAAGTGGCGGCAGCAGCAGCAACCCACTGCTGCTGCAAAATCCCTCAATGCCGCGCCTCCCGTCTATTGCGTTGCTGCCGTCTTTCAGCAGCAGCAGCAGCAGCTTGCAGGAGCTTGCAGGAAGTACGCAGCACTCACTTCTGCTTGCAGGTTGCCAGCCTTTGCAGGGTTATGCAGGGTGCGCCAAAGCAGTGCAGCCGCAGGACATGCCTCAGCCCGCCTGCCATGCAGCAGCAGCACGTTTGCCACAGCAGCAGCAGCACAACAGGCAGCCGGGAGTTGTGCAGTGGTTGCTGAGCCTGCTGTGGTCTTGCTTCTTTGTGCCGCTGCTGCCACTGACATGGCTATGGCGGGCAACAGCGAAGGTCTTCACAGGGCGCAGCACTCTTGAAGAACAACAGCAGCAGCTGCATGGGCTGCAGTATGCTTACGCGCAGGAACACCAACCACAAGAAATAGCAGCAGCAGCAGCAGCAGCAGCGCCTGCAGCAGCAGTGGCTGCAGCGGCACGCGGGCCTCGGCGCAGCATCGTGTTTGAACAGCCCAGCGGGTTTGGGGTTCACGAACGCTCCAAGCGACGCGGTCTACTGGAGGTGGGTCGCGTCCTGTTGCCTTGTAGTTCCGCGCCCTGTGAGCCCAGGGCTATGCTGGTGACTTTTGGGTTGTCCGTTGCACCTCCTTTCAGTGCAACGTCTGCGTGCAGCAGTTTTTTGTCCCTGCATGGCTTAACTGGTGGTGGTACATGGGGCCGTTGCAGCCCTGTGTGTGGTGGAGGTCACATGCTAGCTGGTGTGTTCTGGTGTGCTACATTGCAGCTTGCGTGTCAAACAACAAACAGTCATGCCCATCTGGAGCCAGTTCCCTGTGGGCAAGTTCCACCCTGCAACATGCATTTGTTCAACAAGCCTGCACCATGCCTAGCGGCTGAGCTGAGCAACATGCCTGCAGCATGCCGCATGGCAAACTGACGTCATATCTGTCGCTGTAGCTATCGTTACTTGGCTTATATACACATTGTTCTTCAGATTGAATGCAAACGCTGCTGCTTGCACACGCTGTGCTACAGGAGCTGTGCCTAGGCGCGGAGCTGTGCATCACGGGCGTATTCGATGCGATGCGGTTTGTGGTGCGGCTGCTGACGCTCACGCGGCCGCGGCCCCACAGGCACCACCCAGGCATGACAGCAGCAGCAGCGCGGCACCAGCGGCGGCTGGCAGCAGCAGCAGCACGCGCAGCAGCAGATGCCGACTTTGCCGGCGTGCCTGTGGCGCACAGCAGCAGGGTTTGGGGGAACCTCAAGCAGCGGCGGCAGCAGCAGCAGCAGCAGCAGCGTGATGTGTCGCTGATGCAGCAGTGCGGCAATGCAGGTGGCGTGCTGTATGCAGGCAGTGACAGCAGCTGCTGCAGTAGCAGCAGCGAGGATGAAGGGCAGCATGAGCGTGGCTCTGCTGGCTGCACCAGTAGCAGCAACAACTCTTCTCGTGCTGCTGGTATGGGCAGCAGCAGCAGCAGCAGGGCACATACCAAGCTGCAGCGCAGCAAGAGTGTTGGCTCTGACATGGTGGGTGACATCACGCTGTTAAGCACGTGGTTACTGCCATATCGCTGATGCTAAAGCAGCCAACATGTGCCTGCAACTCACACGGCCATGCCCTGCAACCATCTAGTTCGTTGTACATCCTGTTGGTTGTACATCTTGTTGCTTGTACATCTAGTTGGATCCATGCTGTTCTGGCGCTCCTTCTGCATGGGTGCAGATGATCCTATGTAAGCAAGCAGCAGCATCCGACATGCATATCATCATGCACTCATAGCCACGTCAGCAAAGCCAGACTCAGAGTCATGCTGTGCTGCAATGCAGCAGGCTCTCTTTGCCCACCTCTTGTGGTGCGTCAGCCCTGCCGCCCCACCAAGCCGTCTGTCTGTAACTACAAAGCCAGCTGCCTGCAGCCCCTCGCCACTATTCTCATCAGTGCCACCGTGCGACCGCTGTTATCATCATGTGTGCTGCACTGCAGGCACAGCTCAGCCTGGGCACCACTCGCGGAGCGTCAGCGTTGCCGCGCCTCACGCTGCGGCGCGTGCGCTCCGTGGGGCGTTGGAACCACACCGGGGAGCACGCAAGCGGTGCGGCAGCAGCAGCGGCAGCAGCGGGAGTGTCTGATGAAGAGCTGAGTCCTGCGGCGCAGATGATCTTGAAAGCAGGTGAGTGGCAGCTGCGCTCTGTTCACAAGAGGAACGCTTGAAGCCTGATGAAGGGTGAAGAGCCTGAAACGTGTCGCTTCTTGGTTTGATTTTAAGACGAGCAAGCAACAATAGCATGAACTGTACGTCACAAACAACGGTAGGCAGTCGCAATATAATACTGCTTCTCCAACAGCTGCGGTTGCCTCCGGTGCCGTCAAGTCATGCAGCAGACGTGAACAGACACGGTGCTGCTGCTGTGTGTGTGGGATGCTGTCTGCTTGCTGTGTCTGTCCCTGCAGCAGACGTGACCAGACACGGTGCTGCTGCTGTGTGTGTGGGGTGATGATATCTGTTTGCCGTGTCTGTCCCTGCACCAGATGTGAACAGACACGGTGCTGCTGCTGTGCGTGTGGGATGCTGTCTGTTTGCTGTGTCTGTCCCTGCAGCAGACGTGGGCAGACACGGTGCTGCTGCTGTGCGTGTGGGGTGATTATGTCTGTGCTGTCTGTCCCTGCACCAGATGTCCCTGCACCAGATGTCCCTG
>CADDIJ020001861.1:0-11289 GCA_902809745.2 Tetradesmus lagerheimii | reverse complement strand
TCTATTCAACACAACATTGATGGGTGGCAGGGACAACAGGCATGGTGGGGGGCACCTGCTCAGCACAGCTAGTACCAACTTGCTCAGGCAAGCCACCCTTTCTCTTGTGCATGCCTGCCATCCTGTCGCATGCTTGGCAATCACAAACTTTGTTATGAATTTAGCTAGGCACCCAGATTCAACGCAACATTGATGGGTGGCAGCGACAGCAGGCATGGTTGGGGGCACCTTCCAGTAGCATCAACTTGGTCAGGCAAGCCACACCCTGCTCTCGTGCCTGCATGCTTTCTTGTCGCATGCTTGGCAATCAGAAACTTTGTTTCGAAATCTGCTAGGCACCCAGATTCAACGCAACATTGATGAGTGGCAGGGACAGCAGGCATGGTGGGGGGCACCTGCTCAGCACAGCTAGTACCAACTTGCTCAGGCAAGCCACCATTCCTCTTGTGCCTACCTGCCATCCTGTCGCATGCTTGGCAATCACAAAGTTTATTTAGAATTTTGCTAGGCGCCTAGATTCAACGCAACATTGATGGGTGGCAGGGACAGCAGGCATGGTGGGGGGCACCTGCTCAGCACAGCTAGTACCAACTTGCTCAGGCAAACCACCCTTCCATCTTGTGCATGCCTGCCATCCTGTCGCATGCTTGGCAATCAGAAACTTTGTTTCGGAATCTGCTAGGCAGCCAGATTCAACGCAACATTGATGGTTGGCAGGGACAGCAGGCATGGTGGGGGGCACCTGCTCAGCACAGCTAGAACCAACTTGCTCAGGCAAACCACCCTTCCTCCTGTGCATGCCTGCCATCCTGTCGCATGCCTGGCAATCACAAACTTTGTTTTGAAATTTGCAAGGCACCCAGATTCAACGCAACATTGATGGGTGGCGGGGAAAACAGGTATGGTGGGGGGCACCTGCTCAGCACAGCTAGAACCAACTTGCTCAGGCAAGCCACCCTCCCTCTTGTGCATGCCTGCCGTTTTGTGGCATGCCTGGCAATCAGAAACTTTGATTTTAAATCTGCTAGGTTCCCAGATTTAAAGCAACATTGATGGGTGGCAGCGACAGCAGGCATGGTGGGGGGCACCTGCTCAGCACAGCTAGTACCAACTTGCTCAGGCAAGCCACCCTTCCTCCTGTGCATGCCTGCCATCCTGTCGCATGCTTGGCAATCAGAAACTTTGTTTCGAAATCGGCTAGGCACCCAGATTCAACGCAACATTGATGGGTGGCAGGGACAGCAGGCATGGTGGGGGGCACCTTCCAGTAGCATCAACTTGCTCAGGCAAGCCACACCCTGCTCTCGTGCCTGCATGCTTTCTTGTCGCATGCTTAGCAATCAGAAACTTTATTTAGAATTTCGCTAGGCACCCAGATTCAACGCAACATTGATGGGTGGCAGCGACAGCAGGCATGGTGGGGGGCACCTGCTCAGCACAGCTAGTACCAACTTGATCAGGCAAGCCACACTCCCTCTTGTGCATGCCTGCCATCCTGTCGCATGCTTGGCAATCAGAAACTTTGTTTCGAAATCTGCTAGGCACCCAAATTCAACGCAACATTGATGGGTGGCAGGGACAACAGGCATGGTGGGGGGCACCTGCTCAGCACAGCTAGTACCAACTTGCTCAGGCAAGCCACCCTTCATCCTGTGCATGCCTGCCATCCTGTCGCATGCTTGGCAATCACAAACTTTGTTATGAATTTTGCTAGGCACCCAGATTCAACGCAACATTGATGGGTGGCAGGGACAGCAGGCATGGTGGGGGGCACCTTCCAGTAGCATCAACTTGCTCAGGCAAGCCACACCCTGCTCTCGTGCCTGCATGCTTTCTTGTCGCATGCTTGGCAATCAGAAACATTGTTATAAATTTTGCTAGGCACCCAGATTCAACGCAACATTGATGGATGGCAGCGACAGCAGGCATGGTGGGGGGCACCTGCTCAGCACAGCTAGTACCAACTTGATCAGGCAAGCCACCCTTCCTCCTGTGCCTAACTGCCATCCTGTCGCATGCCTGGCAATCACAAACTTTGTTTTGAAATTTGCAAGGCACCCAGATTCAACGCAACATTGATGGGTGGCGGGGAAAACAGGTAAGGTGGGGGGCACCTGCTCAGCACAGCTAGAACCAAATTGCTCAGGCAAGCCACCCTTCCTCCTTTGCATGCCTGCCATCCTGTCGCATGCTTGGCAATCAGAAACTTTATTTAGAATTTTGCTAGGCACCCAGATTCAACGCAACATTGATGGGTGGCAGCGACAGCAGGCATGGTGGGGGCCACCTGCTCAGCACATCTAGGCCCAACTTGCTCAGGCAAGCCACCCTTCATCCTGTGCATGCCTTCCATCCTGTCGCATGCTTGGCAATCAGAAACTTTGTTTCGAAATCTGCTAGGCACCCTGATTCAACGCAACATTGATGGGTGGCAGGGACAGCAGGCATGGTGGGGGGCACCTGCCAGCAGCATCAGCTTGCTCAGGCAAGCCACTCCTCCTCTCGTGTGCGCATGCCATTTTGTCGCATGGCTGGCAATCAAAAACTTTATTTTTAAATCTGCCAGGTTCCCAGATTTAATCATCATCATCATCATGTTACCCATTAAGCCATAGCATTGATGGGTGGCAGGGACAACAGGCATGGTGGGGGGCACCTGCTCAGCACAGCTAGAACCAACTTGATCAGGCAAGTTACCCTTCCTCCTGTGCCTACCTGCCATCCTGTCGCATGCTTGGCAACCACAAACTTTGTTTCGAAATCTGCTAGGCATCCAGATTCATCGCAACATTGATGGGTGGCAGCGACATCAGGCATGGTGGGGGCCACCTGCTCAGCACAGCTAGGCCCAACTTGCTCAGGCAAGCCACCCTTCATCCTGTGCATGCCTTCCATCCTGTCGCATGCTTGGCAATCAGAAACTTTGTTTCGAAATCTGCTAGGCACCCTAATTCAACGCAACATTGATGGGTGGCAGCGACAGCAGGCATGGTGGGGGGCACCTGCCAGCAGCATCAGCTTGCTCAGGCAAGCCACTCCTCCTCTCGTGTGTGCATGCCATTTTGTCGCATGCCTGGCAATCAAAAACTTTATTTTTAAATCTGCCAGGTTCCCAGATTTAATCATCATCATCATCATGTTACCCATTAAGCCATAGCATTGATGGGTGGCAGGGACAACAGGCATGGTGGGGGGCACCTGCTCAGCACAGCTAGAACCAACTTGATCAGGCAAGTTACCCTTCCTCCTGACCCTACCTGCCATCCTGTCGCATGCTTGGCAACCACAAACTTTGTTTCGAAATCTGCTAGGCATCCAGATTCATCGCAACATTGATGGGTGGCAGCGACAGCAGGCATGGTGGGGGGCACCTGCTCAGCACAGCTAGTACCAACTTGCTCAGGCAAGCCACCCTTCCTCTTGTGCATGCCTGCCATCCTGTCGCATGCCTGGCAATCACAAACTTTGTTTTGAAATTTGCAAGGCACCCAGATTCAACGCAACATTGATGGGTGGCGGGGCAAACAGGTAAGGTGGGGGGCACCTGCTCAGCACAGCTAGGCCCAACTTGCTCAGGCAAGCCACCCTTTCTCTTGTGCATGCCTGCCATCCTGTCGCATGCTTGGCAATCAGAAACTTTATTTAGAATTTTGCTAGGGACCCAGATTCAACGCAAC
This sequence comes from Tetradesmus lagerheimii, assembly GCA_902809745.2. Classification (NCBI taxonomy): domain Eukaryota; kingdom Viridiplantae; phylum Chlorophyta; class Chlorophyceae; order Sphaeropleales; family Scenedesmaceae; genus Tetradesmus; species Tetradesmus lagerheimii. The sequence goes on along the minus strand of CADDIJ020001861.1, from coordinate 7,612 downwards.
ATTGATGGGTGGCAGCGACAGCAGGCATGGTGGGGGGCGCCTGCTCAGCACAGCTAGAACCAACTTGCTCAGGCAAGCCACCCTTCATCCTGTGCATGCCTGCGATCCTGTCGCATGCTTGGCAATCAGAAACTTTATTTAAAATTTTGCTAGGCACCCAGATTCAACGCAACATTGATGGGTGGCAGCGACAGCAGGCATGGTGGGGGGCACCTGCTCAGCACAGCTAGTACCAAATTGCTCAGGCAAGCCACCCTTTCTCTTGTGCATGCCTGCCATCCTGTCGCATGCTTGGCAATCAGAAACATTGTTATGAATTTTGCTAGGCACCCAGATTCAACGCAACATTGATGGGTGGCAGCGACAGCAGGCATGGTGGGGGGCACCTTCCAGTAGCATCAACTTGCTCAGGCAAGCCACACCCTGCTCTCGTGCCTGCATGCTTTCTTGTCGCACGCCTGGCAATCAGAAAATTTATTTAGAATTTCACTAGGCACCCAGATTCAACGCAACATTGATGGGTAGCAGCGACAGCAGGCATGGTGGGGGGCACCTGCTCAGCACACCTAGTTCCAACTTGCTCAGGCACGCCACCCTCCCTCTTGTGCATGCCTGCCATCCTGTCGCATGCTTGGCAATCAGAAACTTTGTTTCGAAATCTGCTAGGCACCCAGATTCAACGCAACATTGATGGGTGGCAGGGACGGCAGGCATGGTGGGGGGCACCTGCTCAGCACAGCTAGTACCAACTTGCTCAGGCAAGTCACCCTTTCTCTTGTGCATGCCTGCCATCCTGTCGCATGCTTGGCAATCAGAAACATTGTTATGAATTTTGCTAGGCACCCTGATTCAACGCAACATTGATGGGTGGCAGGGACAGCAGGCATGGTGGGGGGCACCTGCCAGCAGCATCAGCTTGCTCAGGCAAGCCACCCCTCCTCTCGTGTGTGCATGCCATTTTGTCGCATGCCTGGCAATCAAAAACATTATTTTTAAATCTGCCAGGTTCCCAGATTTAATCATCATCTTCATCATCATGTTACCCATTAAGCCATAGCATTGATGGGTGGCAGGGACAACAGGCATGGTGTGGGGCACCTGCTCAGCACAGCTAGAACCAACTTGCTCAGGCAAACCACCCTTCCTCCTGTGCATGCCTGCCATCCTGTCGCATGCCTGGCAATCACAAACTTTGTTTTGAAATTTGCAAGGCACCCAGATTCAACGCAACATTAATGGGTGGCGGGGAAAACAGGTAAGATGGGGGGCACCTGCTCAGCACAGCTAGAACCAACTTGCTCAGGCAAGCCACCCTTCCTCCTATGCCTTCCTGCTGTCCTGTCGCATGCTTGGCAATCAGAAACTTTATTTAGAATTTTGATAGGCACCCAGATTCAACGCAACATTGATGGGTGGCAGCGACAGCAGGCATGGTGGGGGCCACCTGCTCAGCACATCTAGGCCCAACTTGCTCAGGCAAGCCACCCTTCATCCTGTGCATGCCTTCCATCCTGTCGCATGCTTGGCAATCAGAAACTTTGTTTCGAAATCTGCTAGGCACCCTGATTCAACGCAACATTGATGGGTGGCAGGGACAGCAGGCATGGTGGGGGGCACCTGCCAGCAGCATCAGCTTGCTCAGGCAAGCCACTCCTCCTCTCGTGTGCGCATGCCATTTTGTCGCATGGCTGGCAATCAAAAACTTTATTTTTAAATCTGCCAGGTTCCCAGATTTAATCATCATCATCATCATGTTACCCATTAAGCCATAGCATTGATGGGTGGCAGGGACAACAGGCATGGTGGGGGGCACCTGCTCAGCACAGCTAGAACCAACTTGATCAGGCAAGTTACCCTTCCTCCTGTGCCTACCTGCCATCCTGTCGCATGCCTGGCAATCACAAACTTTGTTTTGAAATTTGCAAGGCACCCAGATTCAACGCAACATTAATGGGTGGCGGGGAAAACAGGTAAGATGGGGGGCACCTGCTCAGCACAGCTAGAACCAACTTGCTCAGGCAAGCCACCCTTCCTCCTATGCCTTCCTGCTGTCCTGTCGCATGCTTGGCAATCAGAAACTTTATTTAGAAATCCGTTGTAAGCAATCTGTGATTCAACGCAACATTGATGGGTGGCAGCGACAGCAGGCATGGTGGGGGGCACCTTCCAGTAGCATCAACTTGCTCAGGCAAGCCACACCCTGCTCTCGTGCCTGCATGCTTTCTTGTCGCACGCCTGGCAATCAGAAAATTTATTTAGAATTTCACTAGGCACCCAGATTCAACGCAACATTGATGGGTAGCAGCGACAGCAGGCATGGTGGGGGGCACCTGCTCAGCACACCTAGTTCCAACTTGCTCAGGCACGCCACCCTCCCTCTTGTGCATGCCTGCCATCCTGTCGCATGCTTGGCAATCAGAAACTTTGTTTCGAAATCTGCTAGGCACCCAGATTCAACGCAACATTGATGGGTGGCAGGGACGGCAGGCATGGTGGGGGGCACCTGCTCAGCACAGCTAGTACCAACTTGCTCAGGCAAGTCACCCTTTCTCTTGTGCATGCCTGCCATCCTGTCGCATGCTTGGCAATCAGAAACATTGTTATGAATTTTGCTAGGCACCCTGATTCAACGCAACATTGATGGGTGGCAGGGACAGCAGGCATGGTGGGGGGCACCTGCCAGCAGCATCAGCTTGCTCAGGCAAGCCACCCCTCCTCTCGTGTGTGCATGCCATTTTGTCGCATGCCTGGCAATCAAAAACATTATTTTTAAATCTGCCAGGTTCCCAGATTTAATCATCATCTTCATCATCATGTTACCCATTAAGCCATAGCATTGATGGGTGGCAGGGACAACAGGCATGGTGTGGGGCACCTGCTCAGCACAGCTAGAACCAACTTGCTCAGGCAAACCACCCTTCCTCCTGTGCATGCCTGCCATCCTGTCGCATGCCTGGCAATCACAAACTTTGTTTTGAAATTTGCAAGGCACCCAGATTCAACGCAACATTAATGGGTGGCGGGGAAAACAGGTAAGATGGGGGGCACCTGCTCAGCACAGCTAGAACCAACTTGCTCAGGCAAGCCACCCTTCCTCCTATGCCTTCCTGCTGTCCTGTCGCATGCTTGGCAATCAGAAACTTTATTTAGAATTTTGATAGGCACCCAGATTCAACGCAACATTGATGGGTGGCAGCGACAGCAGGCATGGTGGGGGCCACCTGCTCAGCACATCTAGGCCCAACTTGCTCAGGCAAGCCACCCTTCATCCTGTGCATGCCTTCCATCCTGTCGCATGCTTGGCAATCAGAAACTTTGTTTCGAAATCTGCTAGGCACCCTGATTCAACGCAACATTGATGGGTGGCAGGGACAGCAGGCATGGTGGGGGGCACCTGCCAGCAGCATCAGCTTGCTCAGGCAAGCCACTCCTCCTCTCGTGTGCGCATGCCATTTTGTCGCATGGCTGGCAATCAAAAACTTTATTTTTAAATCTGCCAGGTTCCCAGATTTAATCATCATCATCATCATGTTACCCATTAAGCCATAGCATTGATGGGTGGCAGGGACAACAGGCATGGTGGGGGGCACCTGCTCAGCACAGCTAGAACCAACTTGATCAGGCAAGTTACCCTTCCTCCTGTGCCTACCTGCCATCCTGTCGCATGCTTGGCAACCACAAACTTTGTTTCGAAATCTGCTAGGCATCCAGATTCATCGCAACATTGATGGGTGGCAGCGACAAGCAGTAAGTACGGTGGGGCACCTGCTCAGCAATAAAGTTAAAACAACTTCTTGTTTCATGCAAAGCCACCTTCCTGTGCCTAACTGCCACTCTGTCGCATGCCCGGCAATCACAAACTTTGTTTTGAAATTTGCAGCAAGCACCCAGATTCAACGCAACATTGATGGGTGGCGGGAAAACAGGTAAGGTAAAGGCACCTGCTCAGCACAGCTAAACCAATCTTGCTCAGGCAGTTTCACCCTCCTATGCCTTGCTGTCCCGTCGCATGCTTGGCAATCAGAAATTTTATTTAGGAATTTTGATAGCAACCCAGATCCAACGCAACATTGATGGGTGGCAGCGACAGCAGGCATGGTGGGGGGCACCTGCTCAGCACAGCTAGGCCCAACTTGCTCAGGCAAGCCACCCTTCATCCTGTGCATGCCTTCCATCCTGTCGCATGCTTGGCAATCAGAAACTTTGTTTCGAAATCTGCTAGGCACCCTAATTCAACGCAACATTGATGGGTGGCAGCGACAGCAGGCATGGTGGGGGGCACCTGCCAGCAGCATCAGCTTGCTCAGGCAAGCCACTCCTCCTCTCGTGTGTGCATGCCATTTTGTCGCATGCCTGGCAATCAAAAACTTTATTTTTAAATCTGCCAGGTTCCCAGATTTAATCATCATCATCATCATGTTACCCATTAAGCCATAGCATTGATGGGTGGCAGGGACAACAGGCATGGTGGGGGGCACCTGCTCAGCACAGCTAGAACCAACTTGATCAGGCAAGTTACCCTTCCTCCTGACCCTACCTGCCATCCTGTCGCATGCTTGGCAACCACAAACTTTGTTTCGAAATCTGCTAGGCATCCAGATTCATCGCAACATTGATGGGTGGCAGCGACAGCAGGCATGGTGGGGGGCACCTGCTCAGCACAGCTAGTACCAACTTGCTCAGGCAAGCCACCCTTCCTCTTGTGCATGCCTGCCATCCTGTCGCATGCCTGGCAATCACAAACTTTGTTTTGAAATTTGCAAGGCACCCAGATTCAACGCAACATTAATGGGTGGCGGGGAAAACAGGTAAGATGGGGGGCACCTGCTCAGCACAGCTAGAACCAACTTGCTCAGGCAAGCCACCCTTCCTCCTATGCCTTCCTGCTGTCCTGTCGCATGCTTGGCAATCAGAAACTTTATTTAGAATTTTGATAGGCACCCAGATTCAACGCAACATTGATGGGTGGCAGCGACAGCAGGCATGGTGGGGGGCACCTGCTCAGCACAGCTAGGCCCAACTTGCTCAGGCAAGCCACCCTTTCTCTTGTGCATGCCTGCCATCCTGTCGCATGCTTGGCAATCAGAAACTTTGTTTCGAAATCTGCTAGGCACCCAGATTCAACGCAACATTGATGGGTGGCAGGGACAGCAGGCATGGTGGGGGGCACCTGCTCAGCACAGCTAGAACCAACTTGATCAGGCAAGTTACCCTTCCTCCTGTGCCTACCTGCCATCCTGTCGCATGCTTGGCAACCACAAACTTTGTTTCGAAATCTGCTAGGCATCCAGATTCATCGCAACATTGATGGGTGGCAGGGACAACAGGCATGGTGGGGGGCACCTGCTCAGCACAGCTAGTACCAACTTGCTCAGGCAAGCCACCCTTCATCCTGTGCATGCCTGCCATCCTGTCGCATGCTTGGCAATCACAAACTTTGTTATGAATTTTGCTAGGCACCCAGATTCAACGCAACATTGATGGGTGGCAGGGACAGCAGGCATGATGGGGGGCACCTTCCAGTAGCATCAACTTGCTCAGGCAAGCCACACCCTGCTCTCGTGCCTGCATGCTTTCTTGTCGCATGCTTGGCAATCAGAAACATTGTTATGAATTTTGCTAGGCACCCAGATTCAACGCAACATTGATGGGTGGCAGCGACAGCAGGCATGGTGGGGGGCACCTGCTCAGCACAGCTAGAACCAACTTGCTCAGGCAAACCACCCTTCCTCCTGTGCCTAACTGCCATCCTGTCGCATGCCTGGCAATCACAAACTTTGTTTTGAAATTTGCAAGGCACCCAGATTCAACGCAACATTGATGGGTGGCAGGGACAACAGGTAAGGTGGGGGGCACCTGCTCAGCACAGCTAGAACCAACTTGCTCAGGCAAGCCACCCTTCCTCCTGTGCATGCCTGCCATCCTGTCGCATGCTTGGCAATCAGAAACTTTATTTAGAATTTTGCTAGGCACCCAGATTCAACGCAACATTGATGGGTGGCAGCGACAGCAGGCATGGTGGGGGCCACCTGCTCAGCACATCTAGGCCCAACTTGCTCAGGCAAGCCACCCTTCATCCTGTGCATGCCTTCCATCCTGTCGCATGCTTGGCAATCAGAAACTTTGTTTCGAAATCTGCTAGGCACCCTGATTCAACGCAACATTGATGGGTGGCAGGGACAGCAGGCATGGTGGGGGGCACCTGCCAGCAGCATCAGCTTGCTCAGGCAAGCCACTCCTCCTCTCGTGTGTGCATGCCATTTTGTCGCATGGCTGGCAATCAAAAACTTTATTTTTAAATCTGCCAGGTTCCCAGATTTAATCATCATCATCATCATGTTACCCATTAAGCCATAGCATTGATGGGTGGCAGGGACAACAGGCATGGTGGGGGGCACCTGCTCAGCACAGCTAGAACCAACTTGATCAGGCAAGTTACCCTTCCTCCTGTGCCTACCTGCCATCCTGTCGCATGCTTGGCAACCACAAACTTTGTTTCGAAATCTGCTAGGCACCCAGATTCATCACAACATTGATGGGTGGCAGCGACAGCAGGCATGGTGGGGGGCACCTGCTCAGCACAGCTAGTACCAACTTGCTCAGGCAAGCCACCCTTCCTCCTGTGCATGCCTGCCATCCTGTCGCATGCCTGGCAATCACAAACTTTGTTTTGAAATTTGCAAGGCACCCAGATTCAACGCAACATTGATGGGTGGCGGGGAAAACAGGTAAGGTGGGGGGCACCTGCTCAGCACAGCTAGAACCAACTTGCTCAGGCAAGCCACCCTTCCTCCTGTGCATGCCTGCCATCCTGTCGCATGCTTGGCAATCAGAAACTTTATTTAGAATTTTGCTAGGCACCCAGATTCAACGCAACATTGATGGGTGGCAGCGACAGCAGGCATGGTGGGGGCCACCTGCTCAGCACAGCTAGGCCCAACTTGCTCAGGCAAGCCACCCTTCATCCTGTGCATGCCTTCCATCCTGTCGCATGCTTGGCAATCAGAAACTTTGTTTCGAAATCTGCTAGGCACCCTAATTCAACGCAACATTGATGGGTGGCAGCGACAGCAGGCATGGTGGGGGGCACCTGCCAGCAGCATCAGCTTGCTCAGGCAAGCCACTCCTCCTCTCGTGTGTGCATGCCATTTTGTCGCATGCCTGGCAATCAAAAACTTTATTTTTAAATCTGCCAGGTTCCCAGATTTAATCATCATCATCATCATGTTACCCATTAAGCCATAGCATTGATGGGTGGCAGGGACAACAGGCATGGTGGGGGGCACCTGCTCAGCACAGCTAGAACCAACTTGATCAGGCAAGTTACCCTTCCTCATGTGCCTACCTGCCATCCTGTCGCATGCTTGGCAACCACAAACTTTGTTTCGAAATCTGCTAGGCATCCAGATTCATCGCAACATTGATGGGTGGCAGCGACAGCAGGCATGGTGGGGGGCACCTGCTCAGCACAGCTAGTACCAACTTGCTCAGGCAAGCCACCCTTCCTCTTGTGCATGCCTGCCATCCTGTCGCATGCCTGGCAATCACAAACTTTGTTTTGAAATTTGCAAGGCACCCAGATTCAACGCAACATTGATGGGTGGCGGGGAAA